>CABEEJ010001188.1:114419-135777 GCA_901482245.1 Timema douglasi
CCCGGTCGGGTGTACTGAGGGTGTTTTTTCCAAAATGGTTTTCCACTCAAATTCGGCTACACTTCCTATAATATAACCTTCCTTAGCTCTAAAACTATTAACAGTATTAGTATATAAGGGTATAGTTAGGTAGGATAGTAAAACGTGGTGCTAAAAAACACTAATGGGGTAAGAACTAGAAACGTACAATTTGGAGAATATCTACCGGTATTAATGTGGGGAAGGTGGGAAACAATTGAGGGTAAAAACTTATCGATACACTAAGTGTGATTCGTACTATAAGCTCCCTGTCAATGGCAACTTAATAGAAGAGCTTGAAGCCTTTGACCGAGTGGTCATCAGTGCGGGTATTTATCTCCACCTGTTTTAATCTCGCTGGAGGCTAGTTTCCCAATACAGCGCTAGAAAGATACATGGACTAGCGGGCATTAGTAAGAACTAAATATTTACCGAAACGTTTTGTTGAGAACTTTCCTTGCAATTTTTTTTTTTTCGTTTGTTCTTTTGACTGGGAATATTTATTGTTGGACTTGATTAGATGTCACATAAGGAAAGTAAAACTAAAAAAGTTTTGGAATTTATTGCAGACAGTAGTTATCAAATAATGGGTGTTTTATGCTTTAAAAAAATGTTAGTGTCGGGAATAAACGTCGGAGAGAACTCGAAAATAAATTATAAGTTAAGTGATAAACTTAGATGTCTATTAAAAGGATAGAAATATTTCTGACAGGTAATTCTTAATTGGATCCAAATGAAAGAAGGATTTAAAATTGGTCCTATATTTGTTAATGTGTTGATTTTTTGTTTTTGAGCAGCGTCTTATTACGCGTCCGGGCTATATGAATATTTATCCTAGTGTGGTAAGGATAAGAAAGGTGCATATATACATATAAATGCATATATACATACATATATACATAATATATACATACGATTATGTGTGTACATTAGTGTTTATATATTTTTACATTCAATTTGTATTCATTACCTAACGTGTTTCAAGTTTCCGCAAGCTAATATATAAAACGGTGTGTGATTAATATGTATATCAAACTATTTATATAGGTTACATAGATTACTAAAAACTAGCTTTAATTATGTTTTAATATTAGATAAGAACCACTGTTTTTAATTAAATTGTGGATAAGTGTAAAACTATATCCTGGCCTTAACATCGCTTTAAAAAATAATATATTAATAATTCAAGATTTATACTTTATTATAGATCAGTTAAAAAATAGAAAAAAACGCAAATCAAAAATAAACTATTGGCCTAGAAAACTAAATAAAAGATATATAAATAATCAATATTCCAATGAAAAAGTAAAAGAATGTTCTGAATAAATAAATATTTATTATAGTGCACCAAATAAAAGTTTAAAACCAATTCATAACCCTTAAATTTATTATTATCAAAAAGAACAACTAAATTAGACAAGATAATAAAAAATGAGCACAAGTAAATTTGGTAGAAGAATTGCCAACAGAAAATAAATACGTATTTTAAAAATTAAATCCCATAATACATGTGAATGATCAGAATGAGTGGTCGTAAATCATTATTATATTACTAATAGAATATAGAAGATTTTTTTGGAGCCTTGTAAATAAAATTTGGACTTAAATATAGTATAATATCTTAGTGGGAATAAAAACATACCAAGTTTATTAAAACGTAATGCCCGTTTTTATATCGAAATGACAAGTGAAATAAAAGCAAACTAGGTTTACATGAACCCGAAAAAGAATATGTCGTGAATTAAGCCTATACGAAAAAGTTAATGAAAAATTCCTGAACTTATGAAAATAATAAAAGTCTTGATTCATTTATACGAGTGTATAACTAATCAAATGAACTCGGAGGAGAAAATAAATTAAAAGAAAGGGAGTACTAGGATATTAAAACATTGCATGCGCTAATAGATTAAATCAGAGTTCGAAACACAAAACAGGACTAAGATCAGTAAACTATAAAATAAATTTACGTTTGAAAACATAAATTAAGTCATGAAGCCTTAAAAATGATAAAGACAAACAAAGTAAAAAAACAGATCCGCAAACAATTACAGCTTGGAAAAAGAAATGTTCCAACAATCCTTATTCAAAATAATACTGAAATAAAAAAATATCTCAGGTAAGAAAAACACAAATTTTGTTGAACATTTTACTACAAAAACTATTAAAAAACATCATTGGGAATATAAAAATGCCAACAATGAAAAGATGTTAGGGAAATATTATTCTACACACGATTGTTACAAAACAAGTTATGGACTATAATAGTTATTCGAAAAAATAGTAATGCCAACCTGGATAAGGAGTTAGAAACCTTCCACTTTTTGCTAACAACGTACAAATTTATTTTTAAAATACAATTCTATTGTTTGCATACACTTCTGAAAATAATTTACTAGATCATTGGTATTGTTTTATAGGCATTGAGACATGCGAAGTCCATTTTTCAATTCGAAGCGAACTCGAATCGAATATATTAATTATTCTCAAAGCCGAATCGACAATATAATTTTAAAAAATCAGTGGTTTTATGCTTGAAAAATGATTATATTGTGGCTATTTATACATCATTATGCACTGAAATTAATTGTAAAATATTTCACTGGACAATTGTTTATAATGTTTTGTTTTATTCTGATAAATATAGCTATTACAAAATATTACATTTCCATTACTAAAGATTTTTTACTATGAATGTTGATTTATAATCTAAATAATAGCTCAGAATGGCAATAATATTGATCGTAAATTGAGTATTTTAGCTGTCAATATTTTTTATTGGCAAGTTGTTGAAGCCGGAATTTTTTTCGGAGTGAAGTCGAAGCTGATATTTGTTTTGAAACCAAGTGGAAGTTTCAACGCTTTGCACATCCTACAGTATATATCAATAAAAACAATTGCATATAATATTACCTTTATGTGTATAGAAGTAGTATATTTTGCAAATGTCAAAATTAATAAGGTCCATCCAGGCTTATCCCCATTAAACATTATCCAGAATCACGATCAACTTAACTTTCTATTAATATTACGTAAAATAAATGTTATTCTAACGTTTTAATAGGAAACAATCACGATGAGCTTAACTTAACACTGATATGACGTTAGCTTAAAGTGAGAGTTGTTCGAGGGGAGAACGCTACTTTACGTTGAGGCCATTCGACGATAATTTATTTGCACATTTTTAACAAATGTAACGCTATAAATAATGATTTAGTGATCTCAAATCTTTACAATTCACGAGTCATATATAAGGAGTCAAACTTGCTATTTTATACATTTTTGAGTACCGTGGTTAAGTTAAAGTAAGTTATATAATGTATGGGGATGAAATTTAATTTAGCTAGACATTCATATGAGGTTAACACAGTGAAATAGTTATATTATTTTAATGAATGTTTCAGTATATTAATACTATAGTATTATAAATATTCAATTTTGTACACCTCATATTAATGTCTAGTTATACTAAATGTCAGACATTACATTGGATGCTTTACCTTGTGTTGAGCTAATGGATATTAGCTAACACAGTTATGTGGCTTTGTCACTTTTTGAGAAATCTGCTACGCGTCATGAAATACTGTGGAGTTTGGACTCCCCTCGACCTAGATGTGAATGTGAGTGTATTCTGAGATCTTCACTTCTAAGCTTCGTCTAGTTAGAATGGAGTGATTAACCATTACAAAAAAAAAAAGTAATGTTGACGCTACATATGCTTTGTATTACCTCTCTCTTCCTGTGCTCATTGCGCATGCGCCTATTGCTCCCTGCCGTCCGCACTGGTCTGCACTGTGGCCCTGAGACATGATTGGTTGAACCCCGTTTTCCCCTTCCTTGTTTGGTATCAATCTGGGAGTTTATTTAATATGATGTAAGAGTAGAATTGAAGACAGAACGTCGGGGTATTAATTGTTATTCTCTACTTTCAAACCACAGCTATACAACTGAGTCGAGCCAGGACGCAATGGCGTCATTTGAAGTCACCGCTCGGGTTTCTCGGAGGTAGCGTCCCGCCACACCGAGATTATCCACATCAATTCGTCAACCGCCGGTGCACTTTAAGAGCACACTCTGTCCTGTCGCCGGGACTAGAATGATGCAGTCCGCTCAGAGCTGATGTCAAGTTCTATTCAGCGTATGTGCTGACTGTTTAGTTGTCTAATGTTCAAGTCTCTGCCTACGATTGGTTTGTATTGGTGTACGCCAAGCGGTGTAACTTGTATAAAGAAATTGAATATGTAGTGTGGTTAGCTATGATTAGGTTTATCTCCAGGCCAGCATATTCGCAAGTTGTGAAGAGTTTGGCACCCTCTGAGCCAACCGCTTGGGTTATAGGTGTATTATATGTTGTGAGCTTAGTTTAATTGATAGCTTTGCTGGTGCTAAATGAGTCATCTAGGGCTGTTTAGTTCTGTGAGATCATATAGTATCACGGAAACATATGTTATTTGTATTACTCTTCATGTTATGCAGCGTATCCGCTCATTTTTGAGAATGGTTTGGTGACTTTAAGGTCCATTAACAGTTGTTAATAAGACTAACACGCTTATTAGCGTTTGATTTATAATGTAGCTACTCTCTCTGTATGATAGCGGGGGAACGCCAGCGCACACTAGACGGGAGTGGCTGGTTGTATTTAATGACCTAATTGGGTCTATTGTCCTTTATAGTGGTATCCTTTGTTCTATTTGTTAGGTCATCTCCTCTAGAGACTGTATAGCATGGCCAGTCCATGCGAGGTTTTTGTACCTCACGGCCTAGTTTATATTTGTTGCCCTGTAGACGGCTTTCTTAAGCCTAGTGGTCGTTAATGTTAGACTACATTGGTATACTTTTATGCTAAATTTTGATTATGTGCGTGGTTACAGTCATTCATGGCTGTAACTGAGTTGCCCTAATTGGGGCTAGTTAGCCCCAATCAAGCGGGACATGGTTATCACCTCCTTATTGTGGCCTTGACGTTCACTCCCTATATGTTGTCTTATAAAAGGGGATAAAATTACCTATATGTTAAATGCTTCAGTTACAATGCTTTTAATATGCCTAAGTAAGCATGATCAGAATGTGTTAATGAGTAAATTGTAACGTATTGGTTTGGATTAATCTAAATTATGTAAAAAGTCATGGATGAAGGTAAATTTTATTTAAAGTAATATAGGTAGAGTATCCCTCTAAGATTCATCCATGAAGAAATATGCGTTTCTCGGAAATTATGTGAAAAGGATGTCACCCCTAAAGTATATTTTTTATACCATCTTTCCTGGTAAAAGAACAACTGCGTTGTTTCTTGTTAAAGGGAACAGTTTTCTAGTATTTGGCATAAGACGCCATTTCTCTATACCAATAAGAAGCTAGCCTTCACAAAACCTGTCGCTAGGACTCTTTCGATTAGTTGGATTTTACACTGTTGAAAAGGGGAGAAAAGGGCAAGGGGTATGTCATATATAAACTATTGTGCGTATGTTTAAAGCAGGGAGTATGTGTGTGAAAAAGTGAAGTAGTGAAGTAGTAAGGGAGTGAGCAAGTGAGGATGTAAGGCAGTGAGGATGATCTCGCTCACAGTCCAACACATTATAACAAATAAATCACATCAGTATCACAAGTATGCAGTAATATAAAATCTTTTAATTGAAATATGTACAAGCTATACAATTGACGCCCAAAAGTGAGGTGCGATAAACCGATATCAATACAAAATATAGGGACACACTCTTAGTATATCACACAGGCTGTGGCTGCTTGGCCTAAATATTAGGTTAGTTCTCTGATCTTGCAGAAATGCCCCTGTTTTCTAGTTATTTCGATGCAGGCCAGCAGTAGTCATGGTTTATTAGTTAATCATAAGGTTGCGAGATGCTGATCTCAGAGTGTACTTACTCCAAGGTTATGATCGTTGTCACATGGGCTCTGCTTTAAGGACTCTTTAAACGGGCTATTATGTTTGTAGCCTGTTGTATAATTTCTATATATCCATTAATTTAAAATACATTCATACCCTACTATACTTAATGGACGACTATAGTGGAAACCAAATGAACAATTCTTATGTATACTANAATTCAAAAATTACTTAGTTAGGCCTACTTGAAAAGCACAACTTAATCCGTAATATTTATTTTGTCGGAGAAAAGAGATAAACATTTATAAAATAGTCTTTAAAAAACAAAAATAATCGTTATTTGTGGAAAATCTTACGTGCCTAGTACCATACCCTCCCACCTGTATGGGAAACTTGGACTCGACCGTTTTGGCACATGCTCACTTATAAACTTTCACCTCACGAACAATCTTGTAAATATTTTAATGAGCACATTAAAACTCTTCAAAAAATGAAAATCAAAACTAGAATTACAAATAAACTCGAAATAAACAAAACAAATTACGGATTTTTTTTTAACAGAAATAAGAACATTGCATGATACAAAGTCAGCCGCCATAACATATATTATGTTTACTCGCCCGAGTGATGATTAAAATAAAGATACTGTTACTTCTTACTAGCCAACTGGTTTTAATTATCTACAATGTTGGGTTTCATGAAAAATAAATACTGTCAACAGTCAGACAGCGATAAAATTGTTTATTTATCTCTACCGGCCTACGTATCGTATATCAATTGTTTGTTTGAAATTGATTCAGGTAATCTGATCACCTAGTAAGCGCTCTCGAGTTTTAAGGATCAAATAAAGACTTGCTAATCTATTATTTGTTTTTAAATTGATTTTAACTTAAGAGTTTATTATTTTTTTAAATATGTTATTGAAGTAATTGTAGAAATATTCAAATGTAGTCTTTCCTTATATTATGGGAATGAACATATTGTAGTCGAAAATATGTTTGTGTTTTAAATAGAATGTATTCTCAGAGATCAATATACCACAAGAATCAAATAGATTTGTTTTCTACGCGAAAATAGATAATGGATATATAAGAAGATAATAAAACAACTTAGGTATTATTGAGTTAACTATTTCCAAAGTATGTTTAATTGTTAAACATTTTATAATCTTTATTAAAAATATCCGTTTGTATTTTTATTTTTGCTATCTTAACACAATAAAATATCCTTAGATGATGATTAAAGTTGATCAAAGGATAACTAGGCCTAATGTGTTTATTTCACATGGTATTTTTTGTAAACTTAACTCATTCTAACAACACTTTTAAAATAACTAAAAGACACTCAAATTTTGATTGATTTGATTTTTAAACCTTAATATGATCAGCCACTTCGGTGGCGTAGTTGGCTCACACGCTAGTCATGTTGAGCTCGACTGCTGGGGATGGGGAGATCGAGGTTAAAATCTCGGTTGGGTAAACTGGGGGTGGTGTTCCCTAAAAATTGTTTTCAATTCTCTCTCCACGCAAATGCGTTTTCACTTCCTCTAATTCAACCTTTCCAATTCCTAATCCATTAGCGTAATTAATACTTAAAGCGTATAACCCGAACAGGTAGTAAGATAATAATAAAAAAATAAATAAAATAATAAAAAAATAATAAAAATTAATATGAGTCTAGATTGTTTAATTTGACTGGATTTTAACCTGTATTTTGCGAGGGGTGGTTGGGGTTGATTAAAATTGAAAGCATGATTGAAATAAATCTTAATTCACAGTTTAGGCCTATATTGTGTAATATAGGTCTATTTGTAAATCATTAAACTTTATAA
Source organism: Timema douglasi (assembly GCA_901482245.1). NCBI lineage: Eukaryota > Metazoa > Arthropoda > Insecta > Phasmatodea > Timematidae > Timema > Timema douglasi. The sequence continues at coordinate 122,108 of CABEEJ010001188.1, forward strand.
AGATTTACTAGGATTCGGGATTCGAAAATAAAATGTAGATTCGTATTTGAGTTTCGGATTCGAGAAATAGTGGATTCGACCCATCTCTAGAAAATAGCGAACATTACAATTTATAGTGTTGTGCTGATCAAATACATTTTGAGCATCACCAAGTCATTGTTTAGGTGGATTAAAACTTATACACTTTATAATAGAGTTAATATATTTATAATGTGTATAGATTCATTCCCAAGAGAGTTGAATTTATTTTTTTGTGAATATTAATGTTATTGTGAGGAACATTAAGGCAGTCTCATAGTGAATTAACTAGAGGTCTCAACTATTCCCCATTTTTCATTAACTTTGTACACACTAATACATGTCATTATTTCAGGCTTATGAATCAGATTTGGTGAGTGTGGATAGTCCAGATGAATATGGTTTCATGATTAATCAACTTCAATGGCAAGACCCTCAACACAGATGTTGGTACACTAGTGCCCACCAGCAAAGTCCTGATTACTGGATTAATGAAGGTGATGGCACATCATTAGTAAATATGGAAAATGCATTTCTTCCAGAGCAAGACCCAACTTTCAACAAAGACTACCTTGCTTACAGGTGATTACATAAATTCACACACTTAAAAAAAAAATATGCATAGTAAAACTATAAATATCAATAGACAGAATGAAGCATCATCAAGTAAACATATAGTTTATGATTATTTTGTTCTCTTGATAATATTCTCGTTTAATTCGGTCAGTTACAGGGTATGGGTAGGTACACCGAAATATTACTATATGTGTTTATTATGAATTTTTATTGAGCACATTAAAATAATTTTAAAGTTCATTGCAGAATATACAAAATTGACTATTTTTGCAAAATCAACTTCCAATGACATACTACTCACCACCCATTATTATGAAGGACTGGATAAAATCAGATTTATACTAAACACATGCTACAATATCCTACTCTTATCACCTCTTAAACAAAATATTCTCAACAGTGCTCCAAGAATCACATTCAAATGTCTCCCCTTATCTCTGCAACTTTCTGGATCACTTTAAATTATCCGACCCAGGCACAAACAATAACAAACCACATCAGGCCAAAGATTCCTCATACTCTTGCAACAAACCGAGATGTAGTACCCGCAAAATTCACCAAACTTTCAACTCGATTAACAGCAGTCTCACACAAATAGATTATTGCATGAAAGGCCACTATGACTGCTCCAAAGAAAATTTTAAACACCAGATACAATGCAACTTCTGCATTGCTGAATACATTGGCCTCACTACAGGAACACTCGGACAATGAATGAATGGTCACGGTTTTGATACATACCACAACAACCCTGACCAACCTATAGCACTTCATGTCCAAACACATAATTAAGATTTTGATTCATGCTATAGTACTAAAGTAATACGAGCTTTCCCCAATAGTTGCAATGCTTCCCAGCTTCCTAGGTGGGAACTTGCTAACCAATATATTACCAGATCCAAGCACCCACCCTGGTCTCAACCTTAGAAACCTTCTCTTCTTTCTATTCCTTCCAAGCAGACCTACTCACAACAGTTAGTAATTTCTATATAAATGATAACATAGTTTAATTTAATAATCATATAGTTAAATGTAATATAAATACAACATTCAATCCATTTACCAAGAATAAAGACGCAAGTTTGAACAGGCAACAGTAGAATCCAAGACAAAATTTATTTTGAATCAAGAAACTGGTACAGAATCTAAGTGACCATGATCAACCCATCGCTATGCTGCCATAGTCCATTCTGTTTTACGCTCTTCTGCTGAAAAAGGGGACTAGTGTACCCCAAAAATTAAGTTTTATGTGTTTTGTTGTGTTTTAATTGTGAACTTGGAGTAAGTTTCTGGTAAGTGTGTAGGCCTTCCCCTTCTATCCTCTTTTCAAGGATTATACGGCTTAAGTTTGAGTAGATTTTTTTTAACATTTTCAGATGAAAAATGTCTTTTACAATACCGACTTTTAATAATGAAATCCATATTTTTATTTATTTAAATCCAATAATTTTATTTACTCTGATGTACAAAAAAAATCCCATTTATATATTTTATATTTAGAAATTTATTAGGTTCTTGTATTAGGCCTATTTATATTTTCTGAACATTACTCACTTTCTACTAATTTCATAATCGACTCTAAAAGATTAAAAAAGATGTGAAATGTCATTTGCCTACATTGTCCCAACTCCAGATTCAAACTATAAGTCAAAATTTAGTGATAAAGCCAAAATATGAGTAACTTTTTATATATAATGCAATGATTCTATTATATTTAATGGATTTTCGCTGCGCTTGCCAAACCAAAGATACTCTCACCTAGAGTCATCTGTTGTGATGGAGGGTAGTTAAGGTAAAATTTATCTGACATCACCAGACTAGGTTAATTTTTTAGATTACACAGAAATCATCTTGGTATAGACTGCTGTCATTAAAGTGAAAAAAGACGAGAATGACCTCAAATCGATTGCGGGACATTGTTTTTTAAATAATCATGCCAAAAACAAGATCATTCACCCAATAAGCTACATATTTGGTTTTGGTTTATTGATAATACATGTAATGAACATCAGGCTCAAGAATTTATTCATTTACTCCATGGTTATAGGAATCCAAATCTAATGCATATAATATTTTGTGAAAGGGCATGGCACCAAACACATGGCCTGACTTATATATAGATAAGTTTGGTCAGCGAGATGTTGATAAAATTCTGGGGTAAAATCCAAATCTAAACATGCCAAACTTTTTAGGAGACTCAATAAGCTATTTACATTTGGATTTACAGTAAGGGTAAATGGGGAGGGTGTTAAAATTCTTTCTATATCAGACGGAATTAGTTCATTTTCTGAATTAGTATTAACTAATAAATCACCTTATTTATTTTTCACTTAGACTTCTTTCATGAGAAATTTTACGCTTTCTGCTATGACTACTCATATTATCATTTTTTCTTTGTCATGTTTACAAAGAAGCACAACTATGAAAAGAACAAACATAATACTCGTCTGTATTATGTGAAAACAAAGAATTCAAATACCAAAATGAAGATTCAAGTCTCATCCATCGGGAGGTCTAAGAACTATGCAGTAGAACCCCTTTCAGAAGGGTTTTCTCATGTTTGTTTTGATTTTTTTTGTTAATCAACCAAAGTCAATCATTGGCATTTAGACAAGGCAGCTTTAAACAACTAAGGTCATTCATGGGATTGAATGAGTTAAAATAAGAATAACATTCTTTTTTATTAATAATAAATACTTTTGAAAAAAAAGTTGAGGAAATGAAAGTGTTAGTTTTTAAATGAGAAATATAACCAAACTATTTATAAATAAGAACACTCGATTAAAAAAATAATAGAAAAAATAATTAAAATGATTTCAATGCCCATGTATTTTTAAGAAATTAAAACTACACCAAATATTACAAAAAAAGTTAAGAAAATTGACAATTTAATAAGATGATATTTCCCCAAAATAAGCCTTCGTAAATTTAATTAGGCCTCCCCTATAAGAAAACTTCAGAATCACAGGCAGCTATAAATTTGAAGTGTTTAAATTCTTCTGTTCCAATTCTATTCCTCTATGCGCAGTTGTGGTCTTAAATACAAATTTATATCCTTCTCACTTTTAATGCTTATAAAAGTTGATATTCATAATTTTAAATAATATTTTAAGTAGACAATATAAAATTATATATGCTTTTTTTGAAATATTTTAAGGTTGGTCAAATATTTATTACAATGTTGATCAACACGAATTTTGAACAGGCATAGTCATAATCCTAAAACTAAATAGTAAATAATTCTAGTATTGTGGTTGAACATATTAATACAAGTTTTAAATAACTCGAGCTCAAAAACATCATCATCACCATCGCCATCTTTTTCCAGCCTGTGGCTGAGTCAGTTTAGTAAAATGCCTCCATCTTTCTCTATCCTTCCACCATTATTCTTCCTCCTTTAATTTCTTCCATTCTTATCCTCTCACTTTAACACTTTCTGTATCTGCTCCTCCCCTCTCTTTCTTGGCCTCGCCAGCGGTCTTTTTCCTACATACTTCATTTTCAACAATTTTTTTTGGCATCCTAATTTTTTCTATCCTCAGGGGCATTCCATATCAAATCTAGAGGCACTTTTCAATCCTACATTTTTTTATTTTTTTAAAATTTGGCATACTGAAAGAAACACCTGAGATATGTGACTATGAAAAATTTCAGGTCATTATCTTTTTTATTTGCGATGCTATAGGGGTGTAGAATTTATGATTTCGACCAATTTTGTCACCATCTTGTTAACTTTAACATTGAATATTTCAGTTACCTGGGCACCTGTAGAAGTGATTCAAGTATTTTTGGAAAGGTCTTGAATAACTCTTTCATATGAGATTTTAATTGGCTGTATTAATAAAAGGATATCGAAAGTCATTAATATTTTAGCGGCCATTTTCTCAAAAACGGATTTTTTTCCCTTAAAAAAAATATATGTTGTATATATACTATTGCCTACTATCCAATAAATCCAGGATAGTAAAGTAAGTGACAACAAAGTTAGATTACTATTTTTATGGTCCTAACTGTTCATTAAATTTAGTGAATAATTATTCCCATCTATTAAAAATATGGTATGGTTTATAATTTTGTTTTATTGACGTGTTTAGCTTTTGGCAGTACGAGAAATAACAGTTTTGATCCTTAAAAAGTCCTTGAAAAGTCCTTAAATTTATGTTTCATGTGTGTGCAAGAACCCTTAAACTATTGATTCAACTTTTGTATTGAAGTTATTTATATTAAATTCCTTGTTATGTTCAATGTAGCCAATATTATAAAAATTAACCATGTATAAAATTACATCCACACAACTATAAATTTTGCCGCTTAATTCTTATCCAAAATCACAGCTCTCTGTGTTAGATTTAATATTCTTGAGCAATTTGTTAGATATCACGAAAATAGCTTTTAAAAACTAACTAAATAAGAAATGTATGATATTTAACCTTATGAATAAATTACAAGATTACACTCTCTTCCTAAATAAGTCATGGCATACACTTATATGATATGCCTAACATAATGATTTTCAAATAATATTTACCTTTTATTTCTTCAACTCATCAAACATTATTTTGTCTTCCCATATAATTAAACAAATCTAGAAAAGGAGCTATCATTGTTTGGAATTTTAATTCACCCATCCATATTATTGTTGAATACACCAACCTTGTTATTCAAGCCATAATCGTTCATTCAGAAAAGATCACTTTAACTATGTTTTCTATAATTTACCATGATTACAGTTTTTCAAACAAGTTGAACCGTTGGGGCTTTGAGAAAGTAAAAGGTGACGAACTTCTGTTGTTCATCTGTGAAGTACCTGTGGCTACACTACGCTATATGGTAGTGGATGATCGAACATACCAGTATGGTGTGGATATTGACAACCCTGAGAAGATTCCACGAGGTCCGTACTTCATCAAACAACCTCATGATGTAGTATTTGATCTTTCCAAAAAAACAATCACTAATGATGTATCATTAAGGTATGATTTCATAAAATACATATTTGTTGTTTCAAGGATTGTTTCATAAGATAACATTATATATAAGTATATACACAAAAAATATACAAAATTGTTAATGTATATATACTACACACAGGTTTGTATATCTTTTATACTTAATAATTAACTCCAAAACCAAATCAATCCAATTAGGTTACATTTTTCTACCAAGTAATGTTTGTAACTTAAGGCAATATTTATTAATACTTTAGAGCTGCAGAATGGCTTGGGAATTCCCGGAATTTGTTGAATTTCTTGTATGGCGAGACTCGGGGAAAAAATGAAAGGTACCCAGGAAATTTGAGAATAATTATTTGTATTTATAAAAATTGTAAAATTCAGCTGCACATCTGTTCTCCCTTTTTTATCCTTTGATTTTGTTTGGGCCTTGAACAGTTTGGCCACACATTGTATTGTGCTATGTATGTACCACTGTCAACAAATGGGTAAGTGGCTTTTCACAACATTTGGAGGGGATTCATGGAATTAGAATTAACCAAAGATCTTCAACAGAAGCTCTCAACAATTTGTACCTAGTCGTTTCTTCTCACATCTCTTACCCCCTTCTTTACATTCATTTAGACAGTAGTCTTTGGGGCCATGGCAGCCAAAAGTTTCAGTAGAGGATCAGAGATCTCGTCGGGGGTTTTTTTACTTTGGGGGTGAGGAATTGAGGACAGAAAAATGATAATCAAGCTGATAACTTTCATTATATTTTAAAAGTTGAAATTGGTAAAGTGTCCAAAATTAAATTTTAAGAAACACTTAGTTTAGTTATAATTTAAATATTAGAAGTAGTTACAGCATCAGAAACTATTTGAGGGATGATGCACTATCTGTAAAGTGTATGACCTTGACTTTATATGGTGTACACTACTACCATGCCAGTTACAAACTTCCTTTTATGTGTGCTCGGTAAAACAGATAACCACTTTATGAAACACCCTCTTGAACCACATGAGAAACAAAATAAAACTACATTGTTGTTAAAGGAAATTTTTATAAAAGCCGTGGATCCTTTTTTACCCTTAAACTCATCATACCCCAAACGCTTTTATACCAAACTTAGAAGTGTAGCACGTCAGTAGGTACCAGTATCACAAGAGATGTGTGTCCAATCAACTTGCGTGTCACTATAGATGTGTGAGTGGTAAACTCGCGTGCCCAAGCACAACTCCTCCACTTTACAATCAAGAAAAGCTAATGCTAAGCGCGTATTAGCTCGCCGTTCCACGCCAACCCCCCATCCCCTCTTATTTTGAAGCCACATGTACAAATTGAAATAGAGCCCAGCTTCCAGGTAAAAACAAAATAATAAAAATAAAATAGTAATAATCACGAATGGAGGTATAATTTCAACAATGGCTTTAATAGAATGAAAATATTTAGATCGAAAAGTTAATAGCCTAAAAATAAAGTTAGTGAATTGAAATTTAGAGGACATATTGCTTACAATTAGGTTCATGGGTTGGGCTACTTAAAATTAGTGTAGAACCCCACACTACCTTAGGATTAAACAATTTAGTAAGGATAAGTAATTACTAACAAAGACCTAGAATATACATAAAACATACTGACGACTATTAAAAACACATTAGGACTAACTGGTTAAATAGCAATACTATTTAATGAAGATGTTTCCACATTATACTGACAATGACAATATATAATTACTTATAAAGTTGAGGGGAGAAGAATTGAGTATAATGAAGAATAAACTGGTCAAATGTCCATAGATATTATAACAGATGGGCAAATTGCAAGTCGTTTACATAAATAAATTGAAGTGCTTAGGAAAAGAAAATGAATATATAGATAGGAAATAATATAAAGCTAAGAGGCTAACACACTAACCACTTTACAAATACCATTCTTGTCTAGATAGGAAATAATAGAAAGCTTAAGAGGCTAAAACTCTAACCACTTTACAAATGCTATTCTTGTTGAAATAGGAAATAATAGAAAGCTAAGAGGCTAAAACTCAAACCACTTTACAAATACCATTTATGTCGACGAATCAACCGACCATATATAAAAAAAATTAAGAATTAGCAAACTAAAGAAAAATAATAAAATCTAATTGAACTGTAGCCAAATTGGGGGCAGAAGAATTTCTACAAATTAATGCCATTACTAACAGCAATTTCATTCAGCAAGTTCTTTCAAAGGTTATTGCAGATTAAGTTTAACCATTGATGAATGGGTGAGTACCAAAAATAGATGTTATCTAAACATAATACTCCACTATAAATGTGGATACATGGTTAAGTTAATATAAGCAGGAATGGGATTCAATTTCCAAACACATCACATCTTAAACAACATACAAGGCAAGTATAGTAAAACATCTAGAAGGAAAAACCAGAACAAACATATTCTGTGCTTAAATCACAATCTTCATCTCATCATATGGATGTTTTATACAAAAAGTCTTAACAAAAAACCAGAGTAAACTATCATGAAACTTAGTTATGATCACAACAATGATGAAAAAAAACCTTTCCAATTCTAAAGATATCATAAAACATACAACAAGTAATAAACAAAACCAGAAAAATTATAATAATGTTTAAAAAAAGTTCTACTTGAATTTTTATTTTACTAGAATATGCCTCGAAATATTTCAAGGAAGTGTAAAAACAAGATGGAATTCACTGATAATTATGATCTAAATGTTTTTAGATTAAAAAATTGCCATAAGAAGGCCTTAATTGATCTACATTTGATCAAAAAAGTTGCATCTTTTCAATATTCAAGTAACTTACTGAAAAGCATTATGACTAATAAAAGTGGTCATAGAAGCGTCACGTTGCAGAAATGCAACATTGATTTTGGTTTAAAGAGTTTTACAGGTTTTTAGAGAAAAAATTTAAAGCTCTGAGTGTTCATTTAGCAGAAGAAATGTATGAAACTCTTCTTAAAAGAGTTAGACGAGAGAAGGAAATTATTACTCTACTCATATTATTTATGAAATTTATCCTAAGAACCACCCTAAAATATACTCAATATGTCACTCACTCTTAATCATTTAAAGAAATTCACATTAGGAAATATCTATTAAAGAGGCGGCTATTCCCTCTTTGTCCAATGGCAACAATGTAAATAATGAACTGTGTTCTTTTTATTTTAAATGCCAAATCATGTTTGTTCCATATTATGTGCTTCTATCAACCTTTCTTCCAAATATAACACAATTTTTCTTAAAAAGTGAGAACTACTTAAACTATAAACACTTGAACTTGAACTACTTAAAATAAAAATACAATATTTGGACTATTAATTGCCTTATATTCGATAGCATGGTGAAAATATTAAATGTTTACAATCCCCATTCTTTACCCTTCCAAGCAAACTGGCCATACTATAATAACTTAAATTGTTTAACTTTTAAGAATAACAATTTTAAATAAATTTCTTCATTTTTAGTTTAGACTGCTAGTAAAACTGGACAGGTATTGCGCTTTCTTAGACATGTTTGCTGTCACTCAAAGTTAAGTACATCCTCCTAAGCAATAAACATAAATAGTAACATAAGAAAATCCTACACAATGGGAAAGTTATAATTTCTCAAGAATCAGAACTCATGAGTGCTTACTGCTAAATGTTAATTGATATTTCTTGATACCTCTTGGAAAAATAAATGTACTAAAAAAAATCTGAGAGAAGTAAAACTTTTATTTTAAAAATAAAATTAAGTTTCAGAAAAAAGGGCATAAAACCCTATTGTAAATGATTTTTTATAAAATGTAAGGACCTTTATTAACCTAAACATATATATTGATTCCAATTTTGGTTCTGATTTAGTCCCAACCATGGGTTTATTAAAGTTAACCAAAAGAAAGGTAAGAGCATACAGGCAGCAATGCGAAGGGGTATTACACTTAGAGAATGACATAATACATAGCTTATGAATAATAACAGACAGGCAGCAACTTGAGACTGAGCGACGCGAGACGCACCAGGGCTATCCACTTAAATGGACTAGTGCTTCTGATTACTGAAGTGTTTGGCAAGCCACAGGTTTTCTCTATTTTAGGGTTTGCTTCTCCAAAACATCCCGAACTTTACTAAGAATATAATCAAAGTTTGTGGTTGACATCCTTGTATAGTTGACAAATCATGACTCACATCTTTTTAATATGGGAAATAAATATTGATATTCCCCATGATCGCAGGGAGAATTTAATATTAGGGGTGGAGTGTTCAAAAGCTTAAGTTCATGACATGATTTAAAGACTTAATATTAAACCTTAAAAAAGAGTTCTTTTTTATTTTATACATTAGTGGTGAAACTTTATTTTAGTAAGAAGGGTTGGGGCAGAGGGGGTAACTAACAAAAAACTTTTTAACGACTTTCTATCCTTCTTTCCCTCAATAATTGTTAGAAAATTGAGTGATCCTAGAAGCTTTTTGTAGTAGTCTTCACATGAAGAATTTTTGAAAATTATATTCTTTTAACATAACTTTTAACATAAATATACAATAGTTCACCCCATTTTTTTTTATTTTTTTTTATTTAAATACTCTTAGAAGATATTTGGGGTAATAACCCTGCAAATTTTTGAAAATGTTGACGCTTTTAAAAGATATTTTAAGAAGAGTTAATCAGAATTTTTTTTATAAATTAGATTCCATTGAATCTATTTGAGAGTTTTTTTGGAGTTTGGAATGCTCTAGAACCTAGAAATTATATACTTCTATAAGCTCTCTGAAGTGGTCTTTTACAAGTCAATTTTTTAAATTGGCTGCTCTTAGAAGCTATTTGGAATGATCCTTGCCTGGATTTTTTTTAATAGATGCCACTAGATGATAATTTAAGTGGTCTTCCCTTAACACATTTGAAAAAATAGAATGATCCTAGAAGCTGATTGGAGTGTTCATTGCTTAAAATAAAAGCTACTCAGAGTGGCCCCTTACAAGTGTTTTTTTTAAATCGGATGCCTGTAGACGTCATTTGATTGATATTTGCCAGGAAATGTTTTGAAAATTAAATGCCTCTAGAAGCTTAAATTTCTGTCCATTCCTGGCAAATTTTTTAAAGTGAATGCCACTAAGTTATTTGAAGTTTGTCCTTTAATCTTCATATTAAAATTTTAAGAAAATATTTGGGGAGAAAGGGGGTTTGAACTCCATAAACACCCCCACAACTCCTCCATATACCCATGCATTCCCCACAATAGTCTAAAATGGGTCAGTCTTCATTTACCCACTAACTCCTATCCCGGCCTTTCAAATTTTTCAAATTAAAATAATAAATTCTCACAAAGAAATACCTTGTGGGATAGTTTTGACGACACCATTTCACCAACCAGAGAAGTGCCGACCCGCCCCGTTTTGCAACTCTTGATGTGTGTTAATTGACCGCTCCTTGTTGCGTGTAAACGCCTCACTCCTCTCCACTCATAATCACATCCCTTTCTCGCTGCCTGTGTTATTTTAACCTATCAGTTTTGGTTCAATAATCCTGGAGGTTTCATTTTGGATTATTGTGTATAGGTGTAATTTTCTCAACTAAAAATTAAATTTGCTGCATATTTTCCTATTTGTATCTAAAAATAATTATGATTTAATTTGTATATCAATTGTTCTTTCTTTATAGTTGCTTGGCTGGTGGTTATCCCACACCAACATATAACTGGTTCAAAGAAGACTATGAAAATGATCGATTGGTAGCAAAACAGATTGATCCCTTGAGTGACCGGCGTTATACACTAAGTGGTGGAACATTTATAATTTTTGACCCCAAGCAGGTAGATAAGACTTTATATCTATTTATCCGTAAATGTGTTTTATTTTATATGCATTTTTCTTGATACGAACTTTAACTACATTCTCATCTGATTATTTAATATAAAACCAATTATTAAACATCTTGAGTTTTAAGGCAGTATTCCTTAGTTAACGAAAGATATATGTTAAGATTAAAATAATTTTAATTCAAATGATTTAATTTTTTTAAATATTAATTCAACAGGAACGAGTTTTTCATTATCTTTATCACCTTAATGCTGTTCTTTCTTGGTACGTTTTAAAACCTGCTTTGATCAATGCTTGTATATAATTTCAGATAAGTTTTTCTTAGCCACCTGATAAACATAATTTTTTACATTTTTTCTTATAATTTATTAGCATTCGTTTAAGTTAATTCATTTTAATAGCAATGTAAAAGCATTTTAATTTTAACTTCAAAAGATTTATTAATTTCCAAAGTTGGAATCCTCTTACTATTAAATACACCTTTATTTCCAGATTGAAGACAGAGGCACATACCATTGCAAAGCATCCAATAAGTTTGGTACAATTGTATCAGAAAGTGTCCAGCTTTCTTTCGGGTACATTGGAGTATTCAACCTCAAACGTTCTCCTGAAAATGGGAACCAAAATTGGGGCAAAACAGTTTATTGTGATCCACCTCAACATTTCCCAGGTAAATAAATAAATAATTTTGGTTTCATTTGTATATTTCAAAAAGTTTAACAATACATTTCTAGCACTTATTTGCAAGGCTTCTTATTTTATAAGGAACTTTTATGAGTGAAAGCACAATGATTCACACACAAAAAGGGCCAAACAAACATTCACTTTCACTCAGATTTCCCCCCTCTCTCTTCACAATATTTTAAACTCTTAGAAAAAAAAAAAGATCTCCCATGGTCAATTAAAACACTCCCCTCTCCACCATCACAAGATTCTTCCTTCTCCTCTATCAAACATTATCCTTCCACTCCAGCACAGCTCTCTCCATCCCCCTTTCTTTATCACTCCCCTATATTTTCCTTCTTTATTATGCTCTTATTTCCCTCTTTTCTTTTGGATTATGTTCATATTTACGTTTTTTATGCTCATATTTTCCCATTTACTTTGTTACTATGATAATATTTCTCTTTTCCCTCCTTTTATGCTCATATTACCCCCCTTGTTCTCCCATTTCCCACTTTCTTCATTCTCTTTTCCACTTTTCCCAATTTCTCCAACCTTCCTTTTTACCAAATATCCATATCTTCCTTCTTACACAGTCCCTTACTCTTCTATTCCCTAACTCACCTTCTGATCTTCCCCTCTCCTCTTACAACTCTTTCCTTCTACTTCTCTTCACACTTACCTCATCCCACTTTTACTATGCCTGGTTCCCCTTCTCACCTCCCTTATTCCACTTTTTTTCCTCTCCAACTTATTTTTTGCTAAATACACTTTGTTATTGTACACCAGCTACCCTTAAATATAGAAAATATAAAAACTTTGCTTCAAGTAGGCAGCTGTATTTTCTCTTTTTATCACCCTTACTTATTCTTAACCCCATCTACCTCAATCTCTTACACTACTCCCATTCTTTTCTCCTACTCTATTCATACTTTCTTCTACTCTATTCCCCTTCCCCATTCTCTATTTATGTTAGTAATATATTTACCTATACTATATATGAATAATATGCTTCTAGGTGTGAAATATTACTGGGCCCGTGACTACTTTCCAAACTTTGTGGAAGAAGATAAAAGAGTATTTGTGTCATTTGATGGTGCTTTGTACTTTTCTGCTTTGGAACACATTGACAAAGGCAATTACAGTTGTAATGTTCAAAGCAAGGTTTCAGATCAAGGACAAAATGGACCTTTTTTTACTCTCAATGTTAACCCTCATTGTAAGTACTGTTTTTTTTCCCTGTAGTAAAAAATTACACTTTATTGTAGCTAAATTATTATTTTTTGGGTAGATTAATGTGTTCTTTTTGATTTTGGTAAACTAAAGATTTAAAAAAAAAACTGTAGATTAATTCTTGTTATATGTTGATGCATTTATTACAAGTAGATATAGGCTAGTTACCAAAATATAAGAACTCAAATCAGTTTGAAAACCTAAATTTGGATTATGCTTTTTTTTAGAACGTTTATACCATTTGATTTTATTATTATTATTATTATTTAGCACCGCATCTTACTACCCATTCGGGTTATACACTTTAAGTACTAATTACGCTAATGGATTAGGAATTGGGAAGGTTAAATAAGAGGAAGTGAACCCGCATTTGCGTGGAGGGAGAGTGGAAAACCATTTAGGAAAAAACCACTCCCAGTTCACCCAACC
>CABEEJ010001188.1:135829-169523 GCA_901482245.1 Timema douglasi
ACCCGACCGAGATTCGAACCTCGATCTCCCCGTCCTCAGCAGTCGAGCTCAACACGACTAGCGCGTTAGCCAACTACGCCACCGAGGCGGGTATATACCATTTGATATTAACTTATATTTGAGTAATGGTTTTGATAAAAAAAAATACTCGCTTGATAATTTAAGTGAGATAAGAATATTTTAAAATTAAATCTCACATTTTGAATATTATTGAAACAAACCAATTAGGTCTGTGAAGTATGTGAGGTTCCTAAACTAGTTTTTTAACACACAGTTTTTCTAGTGATATTATTTCTCATAAAGGAAAATAATGTAATATTTTGTAATGGTTTTGTATGTTAACTCTGCTTTCCCCACCTCCTTATGATAAATAAACTAATGTCTAGAACTTGACCCAACTGGGTGCACACCTAGGACACTACAGCACACTTTAAGATTTTTTATTTAATCTGCCTTTGGCCCATCATTATGGAGTTAATATAGTTAATGAAAATGACAATACAGTATGATTCGTAATTGTATACAGTAAAGTTGTACACTGGAATATACACTGAAAAAGAAACTAAAAGTCTCATAATATATTTCCGGGATCACTTCGTTATCAAGAGAGTGACAGGAACAGGTCTGACAGAGGCTAAATTTCTGTTGTAGAGTATTTTATTGACCTGGTTAGCGGAACATTGCTTGTTCATAGGAGATGTTTGAAGTGTCCACCATTGCATTCATAACACAGTTAAGCCCCCCCCCCCCCCGCACCATGACTCTCTTGTTCGTTGGAAGATGTACAGCAAATCCAGGATCGTATTTCCAGCAGCTACAATCGCATTCCACAGATTTTCTCTTGTGTTGTGTTGTTGGAAGTACACAATTCTCTTCATATGGCCCCACAACCAGAAGTTGCTAGGCATGAGCTCGTGAGATTGCACCGACCAAGCAACAGGCCCGTTGTGTCTAATCCATCCCCTGGGATAGTATTTGTCAAAATTGCATCTCACTGCACAGTAGTAATGCGCATGGACTCCATCCTGGAGCAGCCACATGTTCAGCTGTTTTGCCAGCGAACGTCCTCCAGTAGTTGGGAGAGAACGGTCTGTAGAAAGTGTATGTCGTTTTCACCTCATAGTCATACAGGAATTTAATTTTGTCTTAGAGGAATATCTCCTACAAACCCCTCACAAATGGTGATGAAGAAATTATATTGTGAATGGACCTTCAGGACACCATTTGGATTTGTGTCTGGCCTAATGTGCTGGTTACAGAGATTTACTGTCATTTCTGGTAAATATTGCTTCATCCATTGCCAGAACTCTGCTGAGTAATTTAGGATCTGCGGTGCAGGGGCGCAGGAGCCACTTGCAAAATGTATTACAGCTTTCAAAATCGAGATCTAGATTTAACTCCTGCACAAGTTGCAAATGAAAGGAGAACAGAAATTGGTCATGTACTTTTCTCCACATGGATCTGTGACAGATGATGACGTGAGGCTCATCGCCGTGTACTTGAATCCGGTAACTGTTCCACAGAATGCAGAATTGCCTCTTCCACCGCAATGATCCTGTGGCGTCACGGCCTACCAGCTTTGACTATCACAGGTGCAAAGCTACCGGTTTCACTCAGGTGACGATTCAGTGCCCCAAATGTCCTTGGATTTGGGTATCATTGGTCAAGAAAAAATTCATCATACATACAAGCAGCGATAGCAGAATTTTGTCATTCCTCACCATGATCAGAAACATATCGGTTAGTTCCTTGTTTGTGTATTGTTTCTCCATCTTACTAGCTACTTTCAATTACAGCAAGTAACTGAGTGTGACATTCCATCTCCTTGTCATGCTTAATGATCCATGTGTAACGCTACCTCACAGTGTTGCCATAACTAGATATAAAAGCAGTCCTAGCAATATGCTGTTGTGAGACTTTTAAGTTTCTTTTTTTTATATGTCGATTCCAATGAACCACTTTATTGTATACAATTACGAATCACCCTGTATATGAATTCCATAAAAGTAGCCTAAAGCACTTAATTGCATTTATAAAATTAACATGCCATCGCTCATGCTTCTTCCCCTCACCTCCAGCCCTACCACATAAAAAAAACCTTTGTAAAACTTAATGCAAATACCTTAAAATGCATGAAAGAATAATATTAAAAAATTGGCCAAAGATATTGTAGCAAAATATTGATTGATTTAAACAAAACTTAGTATCTAGTTGACCTTGTAGTGGGAATGTTTGTTTCCCTTGTCTTTTCTTAGTATCTACTCCAAACCCCCTCCCCTTCTACATGCTAGAGGAAGAAATAAATAATAGCTTGTTTTGACTACAGTAGCATTTCAATGGCACAGTGCCCTCTTTGTTGTGTTATTCACTTCGCTCCTTCCCCCACTCTCTCCTAAAAAGCTTTACAGTTCGTAAGCCTGACTGTTGGTAGTACTCTGTGGAGCCCTATTGTTTATCTTGTTACCTACGTATATAAGAAGAACTTAGTAAACTCGGAGGAAAACTTCTTTTAAGGATAAATGGTTGGACAAAACATCTTCACAAATTATAATCAAATTAAAGGACATTGTTCTGTGTGTTAAACTAACTTTGATATAAGTAACATGGGAGTATCTTCAATCCAGTTTCATGCCAAGCGAACGAAGCATATTGACAGTGAAATCTGATGGTGGGAGTAAACATTTTTTATCTTGGTCCCTGCAGCCTCCAGTTTAATCTGTAGGTCTACTTGGTGAAGATGTACATTCTAGTGCTTATGACTATGAAGTAGTTTTGAAAATCTAGTTGTTTTATTCCTAGTTTAATTGTCAAAGATGGAAGTTTTTGTGCTGAAATATTGTAGGGTATTAATCAAATAATGACAAATTCTATTCCTTGAATTTTTTCTGTTTGTAGTGATCTTTTCAAAGTAATGTTTTCCAATAGTGGTATTGCCCAGAAATTCCAAATGCATAATTATTAACTTGGATGTGTCATTGTGTATAGACTAAGTTAATTTTTCAAAAGTGAGCTTGTAAATATGGATAACCAATTCCCATTTTACTGCATTTCATTTGATGAACGCTTAAATATTGCGGCTCAGAAGACCCAGGTCGATATTGCTGTTTGCTTCTAGAATGAAAATAAAATTCATATAAGATATTTAACATCATTTTAGGTCATGCAACAGCTCAATTTATATTAATGAACTAAAATAAGAGCACTTGGATCTTAAAAAAATGCTTCAAGTTCCATGGATGAGCTAAATGTAAACTTCAAGTTTTTAAATTATCTCAAAAGTTATTTGAAGGAAGATTCTCCACAAGATCATGAGTTGCTGGAATTTGGATCTTGTTAGTTAGACATATTCCATTATGCTTACAAAATTCCAGAAGCTAACTCGAATTGGGCTCTTAACCAATTTTACGCTCATTAAATTATTTATTTAAAGATTTTCCATTGAGTTGTACAGACTACCAAAATATAACAGGATCTTCTTTTTTCCCCAATGAAGTTTTGTTTTATTAAGTGGGTAGAGAATCCAAAGGTGTTAGAGATAGCAACTTCATTGCTGCCTTATTTAAAAAATTATGTCTATTCTTCTAACAAGAATCCTCCAAAATCTGATCATTTTCAAACATTAAGTAACTTTGTTAAGTACGAATTTTTGACAACAAAGGTTGGATTCATGCTGTCAGTTTCCCTTGAGTTAGAGAAATTTTTCTCTGTATTTCAGAGCAATCAACCTCTATTGTCATCTTCATTTGTAGATCCAAGTAAATTATTTGAGCACTTGATGAACAGAATCATAAAATGCGATTTAATTAAATAGAGCTTATTTTGAATTAATTTTGAGTCCTCATGAAGACCGATTTTTCACAATGTGTTTTTAAATCTTTAACTGCTTTTTTTCTTGCAAATTCTACTAGCCTAGAAAAACTAGTACACTAATGGAATTATTATTTTTCTATGGTGATGCAATGAAAGTTAATACTTGCCACCAAAAATAATACAAACAATTATTTTTGAAAGAATGCCTCTATAGTTTTTTTTATTCCTCTAAAGTGTGTAATTAAGTTTGATGTATAAGATTCACTTAACTGTGTCGCTATTCTATTTTGTCCCAGCAATTCTAAATACAGATTATTTTTAATGTGCTTAAAAAGTCTTCATGTTTTTTTATCTTTGACAATTGCCCCAAGTTTTATACCAGCTTTGACTCTAAAACTATCACCACTAAAAAGTAAATAGGGTGGATAAAACATTTCATTGTTCACTTGATTAGCACATAGTTACTCATATTTGCCATATTGTTCACTTGATAAACACATATTCACTCAAATTTGCCATAAAAATCATGGTATAGTTTCCTATTACAAATATTGTTTGTATTATTTTGATTTTTACTAAATCAGGAAGATTAGAAAGTTAATGCATGTTTTTAATTTGCTCTTTTTCGTTTAAACTTATTTGAGAAAAATTACTTGTAAACACACACGGTTAGGGAAAAATAACAAAACCGTAGTAGCACTGTTCACTTTAACACTAGACTGCTGCTATCAACTTTATCTACAGTTGTTACAGCTCCAGCCTTACGTGAGCATGCAGACATTACCCTTAATTCCCCTCTTCTCCTTATACACTTAATCACCAGACAAGGGGCTTAGAGCATGCTGCAGTGCCTGCTGTATAGCCTCCATTTAATACAACACAGTTATTATCCACAAAGATTGTAATTTAATTTTTAATATAGTTAACTTTATTAAAAAGTATATTAAAATTGTGGATGGTGCTGCAACTCTGATGCATAAGCCACAAATAAATATATTTTTATATGAAATACTTAAAACCTAATAATAAAATAAAGATATCAATAAAATGTCAAATAAAAATAGTCACTTAAAAAAAGGTTATTTTAAACTTATATATAGGACAAGCAAATTTAAAAAAATATTGCAAATAATTATAAAGTTTAGTTAAAGTAAACTCTCTCTCTCTCTCTCTATATATATATATATTTATTTTTTTAGCAAATTATCAGCAATTAAAGTTTCCCAACAACTTTCCCAAAGCTTTTCCTGAAGCTCCTGTTGCTGGAGAAGAAGTTCGTCTTGAGTGTGTAGCATTTGGATAGTAAGTAATTTTATTTATTTTATAATGCTAAATACATTTAGATGTTGGCATTGATTGATTATAATATTTAAAACTATTTAACAACCTACATTATAAGAAACAACTTTTTTTTTCTAATTATAGGATAAATTAATTAACTTTTGAATAAATTACTAAGAATTTTGTTAAATTCTAAATCTCTCCATTTTAGACCTATTACAGTAAAATATATTTGGATTAAACTGAGGTAGTTTAAAGTATTTAATTTTTTGTTGTGTGTTCCTTCGCTCTTTCCACTATGTCCATTTCTATCGCCTTCCTGCCCCTCATCCTGTCCTCCCCCTCCCAGCCCCTCCCTTCAATTCCTCTCTTTCCCCCCCTCTTCTCACGTCCTCTCTTTTCCCCCTGTTCTCACTTCCTCTCTTTTCCCCGTTCTCACTTCCTCTCTTTTCCCCCTGTTCTCACTTCCTCTCTTTTCCCCCTGTTCTCACTTCCTCTCTTTTCCCCCTCTTCTCACTTCTTCTCTTTTCCCCCTCTTCTCACTTCTTCTCACTTCTTCTCACTTCTTCTCACTTCTTCTCACTTCTTCTCACTTCTTCTCACTTCCTCTCTTTCCTCATATTTTAATGTAGGCCTAACTTAGTAATTTCTGAATTAAAACTATTATGCTTAACTTAGGAGGTGGAAGATTCGACCATAGAAGCCAGTAAAACACCAAATCCTTGAATCTCTAATACTTGTCAGGATTTAGTGGATTCAAGGATTCTAAAATTCGAGTGGCCCATCTATAGTTTAGTCTATGATGGATAGATGTAGCTCTGGTTAATGTATGCCATCCATACACCCATTATTTATTTTGAAATATTTTCAAAACTATACTCAAAAGTAATTGTTTTGGTTTTTCAGTCCTCCACCTTCTTACAATTGGACGAAACGGGATGGAAATCTGCCTCGTGGAGCAGTTCTTTCTAAGTACAATCGTGTGTTAGTGCTCCCACAAGTGCAAGTAGAAGATCAAGGAGAATATGTGTGTAGAGCTGCTAATGACAGATCTGCCATTGTAAATAGTGTTGTGCTGAGTATACAGGGTGAGTGAAATAAAAATAAACCAAAAGAGTGCTTAAGTCAAGTCTTAAGTAATTTAAAGCTGTTTTAAACATATTTATGATTATTTATGCATTAAATTATATAACAATGGAGCCTAAAACTAGCCGTATACACTTGCTTTATTTAAGCTAAGTTTAGTTTATAGATGTGTGCGCACACTTGAATCCTTTTATTCAGGCCTAAAAACAATAAATATAATCAAATCAACAGATTGAAGGTACAATGTAGGCTTAATTGAAGAATGTATTATTTTTAAATAAATGCAATGGTGCACTGCACTAACGCTCTTTTATATTAAAAGTAGATACATTTACTAAAAACTTGAAAGATTTGTTAAACCAAATAATACATTGTTGCAGAAACACTCCAGAGAGCATGAATAAAATATAAACACTGTTTAGGAATCATCGAGAACAAAGAACAACTCTGACATCCAAGGAGCAAAACAGTCAATTTCTAATTTCAAAGACTTTTGTTTAAAAAAATACATTTGATTATAATTTAGAAACTATTGGTTTTATATAAACATATTTCAAATTAAAGATTTTTTTTAACAGCATTACAACTTTACTCTGATAAGTTATTTTGTATCTCAAACAAATAGTTGAAGATATAATCATCATTGGAAATATCCGCAAATAAATAAACCCCCTTTGTCAATGGAACAAAACCAATGAGGGGTAAAAAATTCCGGTTATAAATTAGTCGCCCTCTCGGATTTCCAGGCAGGGACTATTTCAGTGAAAGTGATCAATATAGAACAATCCTAAAATGTTCCCTTTCAGCATAGTAAAATGGAATGTAAGGACAAAGAGAAGAGCCAGGAAACTAGAAAATTTGAAAATGGAAATGCAAAGGTGTGGTGTTAACATTGCGGGTTTAAGTAAAGTCTGGTGGAAAGATCAAGGTGAAATGTTTCTGGAAATTACACAATATAATTTTCAGCTGGAAAGAGTGCATAAAATAATGGCAACAGTTATGAAAAATGTTAGTTAAGTTATGAAAAGTATTGATAATGTGATTGTCCTAGTGATCGATTAATGTTTGTGAAATTAAACACTGAACTAGGGAATATTTTTATAGTTCAAGTGTAAATGCCAACATCTGAGCCAGATTATGTCAAGGTAGAAGAAATTTATGATGAAATTGCAGTAATTGTTCAACATTAGGGAAAAGGGAAAGTGAACACCATCAGAATGGGTGATTGAAACATTGTAGTCAGAGAAGGATGGGAGCAGGAGCTCATAGTGCCATATGGACTGGGGAAGATAAAAATAGAGCAGATGCTTATTGAATTCTGTCAGCGGGATTAACTGGTGGTGCCAAACCCGTGGTTCAATAAACGAAAGACATAACTATAAACATGGAGGAGCCAGAAGACATCAGCAAGTACCAATTAGACTACATCCTTGCCCTGTACCTTCTTCTAAATATAATACAATTAACTCATAAGGAGTAAAGAGATTTTTCTTATAGATAAACAACGATTTAGGAATGGAACGACGGATGTGAAGACATGGCCAGGTGCCGACATTGATTTGGACCACAACCTTCTGGTGGCATATATATAAACAAGACTGAAGTGGGTCAGAAAGATGAGCAAGAGAAAACAGAGGTGGGACCTAGAAAACTTGTGAGAAATTCAATAAAACAAATGTTAAGTGAAGTGACAGAAGAGAACATAAGTGCTAAAAGGAAGTGGAATAGTGATAAAAATATTTTTTGAAGGGGCTAAATGACAATGTTGAAGAAGTGAAGAAGACTGCAGTTTGCATGAAAGCCCTAGGTAACAACACAAATGATTCAGAAAATAGAAGATATAAGGAAATGGAAAAACGTCAGCAAAGAATAATATGAGACTAAACAATGAGTTAAGGAGAGAAACAGACTAAGCCAGGAAATACTACATAGAGAATACATGAGATGAGATTATCGAACGGTTAGAAAAGGTATGACCTCATGTATCAGAAAGCAGAGGAAGGGAATTAAAACAAAGGTTTGCAAACAATGGGCATAGAAGATCCCAAAGGTCAGATAGGACAGATTATAAAGAGGCTTATACGATTTGAAAAAGGAATTTATAAAAACTATATAGCAAGAAAAATTGAACTGGGAACCTGGAGATTGAAGCAGAAGACGAGGTAGANAGGAATGCGAAAAAGGAAAGCTGCTGGAAATAACAACATACCAGCTGACCTTTTGATGTAACTGGGGAACAATCGATTAATATATTTGAAAAAACTTATAGATAAGATCAACAAAACAGGAGAATGGTCCAGTGACTTTCTATACATAACCATGGTGGCTCTAAAGAAGTAGAAACAAGCCAAGAAATGCAGGGACCACAGGAACATCAGCCTAATCTCTCATGTGGCGAAGATCATGGCAAGACTACTCAACAGGCTACTGAAACACAGAAAGTAAACCTAACACACACTATTCCTAAATTTAGTTCACTATATATAAAATAATCAACTCAAGTGTGATGGAAGAATACCAATTTGGATTCAAAAATGGGAAAGGAACCAGAGTTTTCTTGGAATGCTGAGAATGATTTAAGAGAGAGTACTGGAAGTCAAGGAAGAAGTTTTGAATAGTTTCATTGACTGGCAAAGGGCGTTCACTAGAGTGAAATGGAAGAAACTGCTGGAAATACTCAAGAAGATCTGCATTGACTGGAGGGACAGAATGTTGATTGCAAACCTGTACCTGAGACAGAGAGTGAAAGTGAAGCTGAGTGATGGATAGACCAACATTGTAGAGATAAGATGAGGGAGGCAGGGATTCTGTCGTCACCCAGTATATTCAACTTGTAATGAGAATGGCTGGTCAAGGCACTTTCAGGATAGGTGGGTGTGACATTAACACACTCTAATACATAAATGATCTAGCATTGCTGGCCAAAAATAAAGAAGAGTTGTAGGAAATGATGGACCAGCTGGTGGAAATAGTGAGAAGAAATGGCATGAAACTCAACATTGAGAAGTCAAAAGTGATGGTGATATCATAAAATGAAGAGCCGCTGAAAATCAAAATTGGAAACTAGGAGTTGGAAACCATAGAGCATTTCAAGCTCCGAGGAGTTCTGCTGACAAAGGATGCCTACTTAACCAAGGAATTTAGGTGAGGATCACCATAGCCATGGAAACTCCCAACAAGAAGAGGTTTCTGCTTACCAGCAAATTGAATTTGGAACTGAGGAAGAATTTGATAAAATGTTACATTTAGAGCATCCTACTGTATGGAGCAGAATCTTGGATTTATGGGAAAATGGAAAAGAAATACTTGGAGAGCTTTGAAATATGGTGCTGAAGAAGACTTGAGAAGATAAGGTGACTAGATAGGGTGACAATTGAAGAAGTCTTAAGAAGAATGGATGAAACTAGAATCATTTTGGATGTGATTCATTGGTATAAAGCACAATGGATTGGACACACTCTTAGGAGAAACTGTCTTCAGCATGACACTCTAGAAGGAAAGGTAAAGGGAAAGATGAACTTAGGAAGTTGGAAGATTCAAATATTGGATGACTTGAAGGAAAGAAGAAAATTCTAGGAGTTGGAGGAGGCAGAGGACAGGGTGCATTGGCAGTCTAATCTTACTGATAAAAGGAATGGACCTGTTGTAATATAATTATTACTATACAGGGCTACATATAGATCTAACCCTAAAATTGAGGGTAGTTTACTGAAGGGCAAAAAAAGAAAAAGTCGATTTTTTCAAAATCGGCTCTAATAATTTTGATTAAATTTCATTTCTAAACACTTATAAATATTCCAAACAAAATGGCTTCTCTCAATATTTTGACAAAATTACTTTAAGGGCTCCGGTCTGATGTGTAAATTCTCATTTTCTATCATATCTCTGAAACTATTTGAGAAATGAAATTACTTATCATTACAAATATATAGATCTATTTATAATACAAATATTTTAAACTAAGCATATTTTTATAAAACCAATAACTTTCAAGCTATACGTAAATAAATATATTTTTTAACTTTTCAAACACAAATGGTAAAAAGTATTGCGACCACAAAAGAAAATATAACCTGAAATGTTAATGGATGTCGATGTCTCACGACCCCCCAAACCCTAAAAAGGGGTCTTTGCAATGACGTTTGTGTGTCTGTTTAAAATTGAAATTCAGAGTAGTTTAAGAAAGGGTGAAAAGAGAAAAAATCGATTTTCTCAAAATTGACTAACGATTTTGATTAAAATTCATATCTAGGTGTTGAGATTATAAATAAACTGGCAATTTTCATTTTACCATGAAAATGAATTTTAGGGTACTTTACAGATGCAGAAACTTTGGTATCCACAACTATTTGAGATACTAAATTACTTATCTTTGCAAAATTGTAGTACTATTAAAAATAAAAGACTTTTGTATGAAATATATTTTTATAAAACCAACAGTTTCTGAAATATTGGCAAATATATTAATACAATTTTGTGAGCTTCAATTGTAAAGAGATACTACTTAAATTTTAACGCAATAATTCTCCAATTCCATAGAGTATGTAAATATAAGTAAGTCTCTCAAAAAGTTAATGTTTTTCCTTAAACCTCTTAGGAGAAATGTTTGTACAACAATGATCTCTATCCATTTTAGATTCAATAGTCAATATTTAAGTTTTTTATTGGTCAACATTTATAAATGAAGAATTTAATACCAATGGGATGGCATGAAGATTTACAACACCTAATAAAATGTTGAAATTTTTAAACAGAAGTTGAAATTTTAATACAAAGTGTTGACCCTTGTGAACCCAACATTGATCTTTTTTATTGGTCCAAACATACAAATGAGGACATTAATTCTTTAAAAACAAAATTATAAAATTTAAAACCTTGACTAAAACAAAACAGTTTTACATAAGTATAGTGCAATTTATGCTTGGTTTTGCTAGTGTATATTAGTTCGTTTCACATGTATTACGAGTTTTGAGTAAATATCTCCATTTTCAAACAATAGAGTGAAAAAGTCTGTGTGGAGTTCCGTACCATTTATTTAATTTTGTGTTCTGAAAATATTCAAATATTATTTACATGACCCCTAAATGCACCAAATTATTTTTAAAATACCTTAATATATTTATCTAAAGCATGAACCAAGAGCTTCAAAATGGGGAAAACGTTAACGTATCTTAATTCGGATCCAAATAATAACATTTCATTACTTGCTAATGAATGAACATTTAACAATTTTTCTACATTTTCACGCTCATAAATGGTTAAAATTCATGTAATATTATCACTTAAACTGCTTATTAATTAAAAACTATTTTTATATATACATTATAGATATTTAATTGTATTTGTTTCAGCTATACTACATTTCAGCACCATACATTTTGCTTCTTAACCTTAACATTAAGAAATTTAAAGTATAAACTATATTGAGTTTGACCTCTTTCAACTTTTGAACTGTAATAATTTAAAATCATTCAAACCTCTATCATAGAAAAAATCCAAAATATTGTACTAGAAACTAACATATTCCAAATGTACACATGTGTAGTGAGGGACATTGAATCCTTTTATTTGACTTAACATTTCAAATATAATTCAAACAAAGTTAGTTTCAAAGATATTTTTACAGAATATCATAGTGCATCATATGAACTTATTAAATTATCATAATAATTTAATTTTTCAGCGGAACCCAATTTCACGATTCCATTAGTTGATCGACATATGGATAACAAAGCTGATCTAACATGGACATGTGAAGCATTTGGAATTCCAGATGTAAACTATAGTTGGCTTCGAAATGGGGAGCTTATTGAAGTCGATAGATTGCCAGATCAAGACCGGGATCGGTATCATATTGTTGATAATGTTCTTACTATTCGATTTTTGGATCCAGAAAGAGACCAAGCTATGTATCAATGTAGAGCTAGGAATCAGTTGAAGACCAGATATTCTTCAGCACAACTTCGAGTTCTGTGTAAGACTAATTTATTTTAAGCATGAAATTATATTAACACACACATATACACACACACACACACACACACACACTCACACACACACACACACACACTCACACAACGAATAGCAAGAAACAAATTTAAAGCATGTTTAAACTGAAACATTTTGCTAAATTTTAAGCCAAGATAACTTTGGACAATAATAACTTAATTTATTGCATTAAAAAAGTGAAGATGCTATTAAATACAATCGAGGCAATTTTGTAAATCCTTTTTTGTAAAACGTGTGTGTGTGTGTGTGTGTATATATATATATAAAATGTATTATTGCAAAACAAATAAATACAAATTTATATACAAATGGTCTCGGGTTCTATTCCTGGCATGGCCGAAAATTTATTATTAATAAAAATATCGGTTTACCCTTTCACATTGATAAATTTATGGCCCGGAACAGGATGTTGTTCCTGTCCAAGTCTTAATAATAATAATATGATAGATTATAAGGCATATGAAGCTACGTCAGGCCTAGCCAGCTGGTAGTGGAAAATATATATTACTTGAATTCTGAAAATTAAAAATGACACCTGGACACGGGAATCAAACCCATGTCAAGGTGTCATTTTTCAATTTTCATTATATGATATCTAGATGGAGTAAACCTCACTAAAAAGCATAAATAATAGCTTTGGCTATTTGATTTATATTACTTGAATACAAAACTGACCCAGCCTTATGTTGGAAACAGTAATGGGTGTAAATATACATACTGTATACATAAAACCTCTACACTTTTAAATTCAAATATACTCTTTTACAAAAACATATGTATATACTATAGGTGGCCCGCGGAAAAGTAGCCCGCCTCCTATATCCAGCAGGCGCCTCATTCTGAATTGGAGGAGGTCAATCCCCTTCCACCCATATTGTGACATGAAGAATGAGTCAATAAAGATTTAGACAAGCAGTTCACTTGCTCATTCTTCAGGTCATAATAGGGGTGGGAGGGGATTGACAACCTCGAATTCAAAGTGAGGCGCCTGCTGGATATAAGAGGTGAGCTACTTTTCCGTGGGCCAACCTGTATATGTGTATCAAATCAAGGCATTGTGAATATGCAGTACAATTAGATGTATTATTTTTAGTTGATTCTAAAGGTTTTATAGTATATTTTGAAGTCAATTTTCTTAATAAATAGTAAATTTAACTTTTTAAAACATTTATTTAGCTTCTGTAAACATGTTTTGTTTTGATTTACACAATGGTGTCTTAAAAATATTTAATATACTATTTGGGACACTGATTATTAAATATATATAGGTCTACAAATATTATATTTATCTTCTATTGGCCATTGTATTACAATAGTTCAATGTTAACTAGTATTATTTTAGTTAAAATATATCTAATTTGTTCTAGCATTGAAGCCATCTTTTAAGAAACACCCGCTAGAAGGGGAAACATATGCAGCAGAAGGTGGCAATATTACTATTTTGTGTAACCCAGAAGCTGCTCCAAAACCTAAATTCTTATGGAAAAAAGATGGCAATGTTATTGGTAACTTATTTTATTTTTATGATATTTCAGCAAATTTTAATGACCCTAAGTCTTTTTGCAAAAGCAACAAACACATTGACCAAGATCAATTTAAGTTTTTAATTATTTTGAATATAACATTAAAGAGGTTTTGCTTCTACCAACACACTCATTTTCAAAATTTTGCCAGGACCTGCCAATTTATTGGTTATTCATTGATTATTATCGTGGATAATTGTATTCTCTTCGAGTCTATGTCTAGTGAAATATGATCGGGCATACAACCACCTTACAGCTAACAAATTTCTTGTCATTAAACGTCTTTCTTTGGGGTAGATCTTGTTCATTTTTATCATTGCTCTTAACCCTTTTTTTTATTAGATATGGTTTTTTAAAACAAACATTGTCTTGGTTTTTTACTGAATTTAAAAACTTTTTCTTTTTTTCAATATTTGAATAACAATATGTTAAGATAATGAATTTTAAATGAACTGACTAATTTTGATGTTTATCGTTTCTAGGATCTGGTGGGCGACGGCGAATTCTAGAAAATGGAAATTTAATCATAAGTCCTGTTTCTAGAGATGATGAAGGTGTCTATTCATGCAATGCCCAAAATATGCATGGTTTTGATGAAAGTCATGGAAGGCTAATAGTATTACGTAAGTTTAAAAAAAGTACACATTTAATTGTTTGATTACTACTAAATTTTAATAATACAGTGAAATCTCTTATTAGCTAACATCTTTGAAGTTAAAGAAATTCTCCGTTATTATGAATTGTTTGTTATAAATTAGAAATATTTTGGAAAGTCATGCTATCTACATAACTTGAGACCATGCAAGTTATAAATATATAATTACCGTAATGTACAGTTTTGTATGTCGTATAATCTCTAGAGGTGTGTTAATATCTTAAAATTCAATATTCAAATATTTTGAACACCAATTTCTGAATTTGAATATTAAATTGTGAAGTATTGAAATATTCACGTATTTTAGAATACCTTAAAACATAAATTGTTTAATTCAATTTCAAAACACATTTTTATATATTAAGCAATTATTATTTAAAATGATACATATTTATTTTATTTTAAATGTTCTTTTTACTTTATTTATCTTTTCATTAAACTAAATAAAAATATCCTTTTTCAAGAAATAATAATGAGATTGTATATTATCGGCTACCATGTCGATTGTTTATTTTGCTTTAGAACAATAGACTAAATACTCATAGATTGTGCATCAAATATACATACAGTTTAATATTTATTGCTGGCTGGATTCTCTGGAGGCATTATCCAGGCTTCTGTAGTCTAGGATTCATATCCTACTTCAACCTTTTTGGTATTATTAGGGTTTCATATGTTGGTATATAGTTCAAATAGAAGTAATCATTAACAACTTTTTATACG
Source organism: Timema douglasi (assembly GCA_901482245.1). NCBI lineage: Eukaryota > Metazoa > Arthropoda > Insecta > Phasmatodea > Timematidae > Timema > Timema douglasi. Next base: position 150,917 of record CABEEJ010001188.1, read on the forward strand.
TTGCTCTTTATATTTATTTTGATTCACATCATCTGCATGACATAATTATGCTAAGTAACTAATTTCAATAATTTAAAAAGTTATCTTTATTTACTGTTTTCAATAATTTTAACGTACAAGGTGCATCCAGGATGTACCAGTTTGGATATTAAATTATAATCATAGTAATCATGTCTTTTGAATAAAGAGTGACATTACTTTATTTGCAGTTTACACAACCTTAAATTAAATTAATACAATTTTCCTAGTGCACTAAATATTTAGTAAATCTACCTATATTACTAAATTTAAGAATATATGGCACACGTAAGCCTGTGCGAATCCATGATTTTCCATTTCAAATCAAATCCGAATCTTGGCAAACCAGTTCGAATTGATTCCGAATCAAATATCATGCTCAGAATTTTTATCTAATCGAATCTGAATCGAATATCATACTAAAAATAAAATTCCAAATCGAATGTTTTATTTTTAAAATGTTTCAAATCCAAATCAAATAACATATCCTTAGGACTGTGTATCATTTCATACAAATTTTAGAAAATATGATTAGAAGTAATGTTTTGACTCAATTTTCCAAAAAAAATTATATTTAGTTCTCAATGTTATGAAAATAGTTTGGAAAAACTGTTTACAATAATATAATGTAAGTGCTACATTATTGATGTTTCCACACTATTTTCACATATTTCAAGGCAATTATTCTCTTTATATTTGTTATATATGTTGTAAGTCACTTAACCTGTTGGTGTATTTTGATTTACTTTAACCCTTGGCATATTTTTATTTGGCAACAGTCATCCTACTTTCTCCATTTACTTCTAAAATGCTTTGTTCCTCATCTCTACCCCAGCATATACTGAATGTATACAGTATGAACAAGCAATAAGACGTAATAAAAACAAACTTGTCTCATATATATATATATATGCCGCCACACAGATATAATGACGTTCAGGCCATGAATCTTGTTATAGTTAATATTACATAGTTGATAGTAAAATATATAATACTCAGTGGTTTTATTTAATAAATAGCTCATGTTTACTTTAGAGCAGTGACTAAAGTAAATGGTGTCAACTAATGAACAGAAAGTTTACTATTGACAAAGAAATGAATCAGATATATTGGGATTCAGACAACATTATGAGTGAAAATAAAGATGTAAAGTAATATTGAAAATTTTGAAATAGGTTTTTGCTTTCTAGCCTCCTAATGTTTTGAAACTTATCATACAAATTAAACTTATTGTTAGTCTACTTGTTGGTGCAAATCTACACTATACTATACACACTTCAAGATACATATACCAACACAATCATTTCAAATTAATTACTATGTATGGAAGAAGACTTGGAGAAAATAGAAGGGAACAAACACAAGCTGAGTTTTACACTCACAGTTCACATTTAACACTGATGCCACTGGTCAAATATTTAATGGCTACCTTGTGACAAAATATGTTCACTATGGTCCACTCCCTAGACCTAGATTTCATTTTATCGGAATTCATAAGAAGTGATTGTTAAATGCTCAACACAATTTCTTAAAGAAGAACACAAATAAAAAGACAAACAGGAGAAAATGAAAATTAGTAAAGAATGATTGGACAGTAAATAAAAATTCGTAGAAGTAAAGCATGATGTTAAAGTTAATTTATGTTCTTGATTTTTATTGTGTAAAATATGTTGGAAGAAAAACTGGAAGGATAAGGAGTGATGATATGAAAAAGGGGTTGGTTGAAAGAAATCGACGAGGAATAAATAAAATTGAATTAGAATACAATTTTTTTTAAGATAGTGATATTGAAAACATAATAGAAAATTAATAGCTGTTAAACTAAACACATTGATAAAAGTATTGTAATATTAATAAAAATAGTAAACGTGTTAATTTGTATGGCCCAGCTAAGTTGTAAGTAAATGGTTCTAATGCATTCCCAAATAGCTTTAGAGTTGAATCGTGTTACTCAGATTAATGGGCGGGAGGGGGGCACTTTTCTAGAGGATGATTAAATTCTAAAAGTGATATTGATGTTAAAATTGCATTACAATTTTGTTGTTCCTCAAATTCAAAGAAAATAACTTCTGAGTCCAGCCTTGTACATATTTGAAAAAAAATTCATACTAAACTGTGAAAGTAGCTTAGCACGAACCAGCATTCACTTAGATGGTATGAAAAATAACATCCCACTCCACCTGGTGTAGAATTTCTCTGGATTTCACTCACTTAACTTCTCTTATGTCTGTTTCACTTATTGGTATTTGATTCATGATGTGTTTTTCACTCAGTAAATGATATATAATTCAACTAAGGCAATTTCTTATCTACATACATTTATTTCCCATAGCAAAAGAAGAAACTCAAGGTAGTGATTTGTTAACATTTAAAAAAATCCAATTACATTTATTATTAAATGATTTATCTCTTAATAGATTTTTTTAAATCTACTTTTTGACTCTTTTTTTTTTTTCATGTACCAGAGGGCCCGAGATTTATACAACAAATGATTCCCCGTATAGTAACATCAGTTCAACAGAATATTGAACTTCGATGCCAAGCAATGTCTGAAGAACTGTTAGATGTGGCTTATATCTGGACTCATAATGGTCTTCGAATAAAAGATTCTGATCTGTTCCACACACGTGTGGTAAGCAAAGAATAAATACTTATTAAAATGTTTCTTCTGAAATCAAACACACAAATGACTCCAAGTTGTTGTAATTTTATTTTATCATGGTTGTACTTGTATTTATAATCAAATTTAGTTAACATTTGGGAACATTCTTGGTCGACCCGGTCCCACTCGTGCAAGACGAACACATCATTACAAACCCAGTCTAGCGGACATGAAATTATTATATCAGTACCCCCAAATTCTTACACTATTCACTAGCATTATGAGTTATGGTAAAATCTACAAATATGATTACATTTTGCTTTTAATTATACATTTTCTACTCTATAATGTTTGTAAATGTTCTCTATACAAAATCTAACACTTATACTATCAAACATTAGGATTGGGTTTTTTCTTTACTTTTTTTTTGTCACACTTCTTTTTTCTCTCTCAGTAATCCCCATATTTAGAGACAAGGAAGGGTTTGCCTCATCCCCTCATGCCGATGGCCTCTCTTTACCTGAACAAATACTTCATTAAACAATTTCTTACAATATCCTACTTTAATCAAATAACTTATTTTAGTTTGTAAATATTCAAAGAACTATTATTTATATACTAAATGAATTATATTAAAATTGTAAACACATGATTATGGAGTTCTTTGTTCCAGTATCTTGGATATTTCACACACAACAATTATTGTTTTAATAAAAAAGACTTCCTACTTTTGAGATAATTGAACTGGGGTCATCGAGTCTTTCACATTATATGCTCCGCACTTTCGATTATATAACAATGATTTTGAATGTTTTTCTAAAAATAAGGTTTTAAGAAAATCACCTTGATTGTTCCGCAAAGTTTATTTTCGCAATCGGGAACTACATAGGCATTAGGGTTCTTAATTGCTGCAATCCCAGCCAGCCCCTGGTACAGTAAATAAGGATTAAGCTATGCCAGTCATAGCAAGTCGATAGCGGAAAATATATGGCTTGAATAAAAAAATTGACCTGGACCATAAGCTGGAAGCAGTAATGGATGTAAAATAGAGCCCGCTACCCTTGTAATATAAACAAAACAGGACTAGCTTGTCTACCAAGAGCTTAACAATTATTAGTCACCAGTACCTGTCATTTGTGAGCTTTTAATCAAAATATTGGTTTAAAGAATCGGTAACTAAAATGCTGTACATTAGCTTACAATTGTGCATGGCTGATGAACAGATTAGATTTCTAATTTGTATGGCACAGCCCTAATTTTAATGTATCAAATCAAGTATATTTTCATTTCATTTATACACACACACACACACAAGTAGTTTATAGTATTTCATAGTGTTAGTTTATTGAGCCTCTCACTTTACATAATAAAAAAGCAGATTCATATTTATACCTAGTTTTCACTTATATTTTCTCATTGAGACAAATAAAAGTTTAATTTGGCTCATATAACAAAAGTCTAGGAGATTTCTGGGATGGAATGTTTGATAAAATAAACTTTCATTGTCTATATTTGTGGTATTTGGTTTCAGAATATTGATGGTGGTATTCTCGACATTCAAAATACAACATTTGCTGAAGCAGGTGATTATGAATGTATCATTAAAAGTGCTGTAGGAAGAATAGCAACTAGAACATCAGTGATTGTTCAAGGCCCTCCAGGACCACCAGGTATTTGGTTTATATGATAAATTTGAACTGTACCAAATGCAAATTAATGAACATGACAAATTAGTTGAATCAAAGACATGGTGTAAAAAAATGTATATAATTGAAGCCCATTAGGAAAAATTTAGGAAATAATAGCATTAGAATATTTTTTTTCAGGGCCAATAGATGTTAAGTGTAAGATATACTGAAATAACTGAACCATCCCAGTTCTGCTATAGTTACCATTTTGAAAAATGACAACAATTATCTTGATTTTTCACTAATAATTTTTAAATCATCTGTCCATTGAAAAGAAATGAGGAATCTAAAAGTTGTTCTTAATGTAATGATTTTCAAATATTCTATATAAATATACAATAGACACAAATCTAACATGTCAAATTGGCATTTGAAAACCCACTGCGACAACTTATTTTAACTCCCTGGTATGATTTCCTTTTTTTGCTGTGATTTTTAAAGATAATATATATTTATAACAACTTCAACTGCTTTGTAACCTTAGAATCGATCCTCAATCTGAAGATCACATAAAATGTATGTATAAATAACCATTTATTTTGCCTGGCTTTATCTTTCAATCCAATTGGAATATATTTAACTCAATTTTTTTATATAATAATGAGACAACCTGCTCTGTTAATGTGTGTGTCACATTCATCCAAAATTGCCATTTATATGTTGGGGTTCTCCTTTTCTTCAATGTCATGTCAATTTAGACACCAAATCACATCAGATCTAACTGCTGATTCTAATGTCCTATCATCATAAAAAAAAGTTAAGTCTACTTTTAGCTTTAATTTTCCATGCATTAGCGTTTTTTTGTAAGCAAAATATTTACATTCCAAAATGATACGGTTTTTCCTAAGAGATTTACAAGTCCTGAAACAAGTCCATCCAAGTGAATAAAGAACATAGCTCTTATGAAGTATTTATCAGAATAGTTTTGAGGGTGATTCTCTCTCTCTGTTTGGTCCTTTGAGAGAAAACGTCAATTGTGCTGTTGAAAACTTCCTCTGCCATTAGCTATGTTTTCTTAAATGGCTTGCGAACTATTGTACATAATTATCACCTGGTGCACCCAAGGCTTAGAGCATTGCAATTATATAATCAGCATTCATGAAAGCAGATGACAGATACTCCTGTGGCTTTGGAAGATATTTAGATAGTGGCAAAGTGATGAAGATAAACTCACAAACAACTAGACTACAAGAAAGCTAGCTTTCTCAACAGCAGCTAGAAGGTTTACCCACTTGTTGATATACCGATAGTGAAATATCAACTCTTGGAGATTAGCACTATGGATGGAAATAGATCAAAAAATATATTGACTATCATGATGTTCAATCTGTTCTATCATAGGCCCAAAAGGTGTGTTTTCTTAATTTCTGCTACTAGACTAGCAACATTATCTTTTTAACAAGTCCATGGCTTGAGCGTTGTTCCTAAAAAATATTTTACCAACAATACTAAGGCAGTTTGTGTTGGAAGGCATTATAAGAGAATCACTCAGAACTAAGTTTAAACAATATTCTGCACAATTCACATATATGGCTTTAGGGAATAGTTTTTGGAATATCTGATGATTCTCACTTAGAGTAGAAGCCCTATCATATACTTTACCTACTACGTTGTCCATATTAAGGCCAAAAATGCTATATATTGCCGAGATATTTTTAAATAAATATTTTCTTCTGTCAAGTCAGTGGCCTCCGTTAAGAATATGATATTTTCTTTCAAACTAGGCTTAATATTATTTGAAACATAACACATACACAAATAAAACTACGTTCTTTTCTGCACACATCTATATTTTCATTCCCAAAATAGCAAAACCTTTATTATTATTTATAGATTGTACAATTTATTTGTATTACATTTCCACAAATACCAATAATTTCATTCAGAATGTCAGTGCTGACATATGTAGTGTTATGGGCACTGTATGATAAGTTGTTCTAAAATATTATCAGTGTTGGCATGAATTCATCGAAGAACCATAAATTACCCTTTATTTTTGGGGGGTTTTTCAGTGGTAATGGGGACCACTGTTATGATGCCCTGATAGTTGAAGTTCACTCACTCTACAAAAAATTGTTGTTTCTATCAAAGCCTTTGATAAGCCTCTATTTTGATCCTATTCTATAATTCTCTGTGAGTCTAGCACTGTAGCCACATCATCAATTTTGTCACTACTCACTTTTAAAAAAAATTATCAGCAGCAACTGTCTAAAACTTGTGGTAGATTGAGTTTTGGTGTAACTAAAATTTTTCAGCATCATTCTGCCATTTTTTAAATTGTAACCCTACCAACATACCTCTTTTTTTGTGAGCACCCTTTCCTACATACTTCAACAAATCAGCACTCAACATTTACAATACCCACTTCAGTGGCTGCATGGTCTAAGGAAGGGATGGCAAATCTATGGCACGTGTGCCACGTGGCATAAAAGCACAATTTGAGTTGCACACCAACATGAAAAATAAACATTAAATAAAACTACTCCCAATGTGATATAATTTTTTGACATTGTCATGTCACAATGAATTTTGTGAATTCAACAGTTAGAAATCATCTTGGCTTGTATTTAAAGTGCATCGTGTGTACTGTTGAAGACAATAAGCTTTGAACCAAACACAAATATCCTGACTAGCAAAATAAGTTTCAAACTAAAGTTGAATACATCATGTCAGTTTCTGATTTAAAATTATACATCAATATATTGTCTATTTTCAACGAAAGTGTTAATTTTATTGTTTTTACCATAATTTATTGACATTGCTATTGTGTTTGACACACATTTAACAGTCTAATAAAATTTTATAATTTAAAATTTAGGCATTATTAAAATATTTACAATTTGATTTGAATTATTCATTACATGACACAACCGGCTCAATGGTAAATTAGTTAGCACACTGAGCTACCAACCTAGGATTCTCGGGTTCTTGGGTTTGATTCCCAGCTGGCACCATCGGGATTTTCCCCAGAAGAGTAACTATCCCAACGTTCACTAAGGTATGGTTAGTTAGTCTTAAATCTTATTACCATCACCTCATCTCATCAGGACATGGAAAGACCCTCCATGGATAGAATGTATGATTGGTACAGTTGGGCGTCCTTTGGGCATTGGTACATAAGTACTGTCCAATCTTCCAACAAACTGAGCTACAAGATATTAAATCCAGACACACACACACACTCATATATGTATATATAACATGGATGTGTATATATATATATATATGTGTGTAACATAATATTCAACAAATCATGCTTTTGAAATACTCACTAAAAACTCAAATAAGAAGTGTAACACTAGCCTAGTTAAAAATTCAGCTAGTCCTAAAGTGGCATACTGGTTGGAAAAGTCTCACTATCCCTGGTCTAGGGCGTCACTCTCGCAGTAGACTAGACTGCTGATGATGGGGAGATAGATATTCATATCTAAGTAAGGTGTACTGAGGGTGGTTTTTCCAAAAATGGATTTTCGCTTTTCCTACATGCAAATGCATGTACACTTTCTCTACATATAACTTTCCTTATACCTAAAAAAACATTAGCGTTATTAGTACATAAGCATATAAGCCAAATGGGTAGTAAGTCGCGATTAAAAAAAAAGGCACCATTTTCTCCTTTTGAATATGCCCTCCAAGACCACTTTTGAAGGCATTTATTTGGAAAATTTTTTTCTTTTTGAAATCATTTGCAGTAAAAACAATTGCGTCATCAGGAATAAACAAATCACTTAATACTTAATATTTGCGTTATGAATGTTAGACAGTGGTGCAACTGTGCCTGGACCAGGATTTTTCTAATACTAAACCTATGTCTACGAAAGTTAATCTCGCTCCAGCCTTATTTTTTTGTTGCATACATATGGAAGTATAACAACAGGGTGTGATACCTTCTTAAGTTTATCAGGCTATCCTTATGACTGATATATCTTTTTTCTTCCTTGCTTATTTGGGTTCACAAACACTTGATTCCGTTTTTATGGTTGCTGGGTTGGAAAACTTATCATATTGATGGTGTTACTCATACACTATTCACGTTGGATTCAATGACATGCACAATTCAATAACAATAACACAATGGCGGTTGAATGATATAAGAACGGACTTAAATATGATGGGCTGTTTCATTGGTTACAGAAACAAAGAATATACAATGTTCAGCTTTTTCTCAACTAGTCACAAGTTAATGACAATGGCTAGTGCGTGTGGAATACAGCTTTGTGTTGGAGATTAGAATTTCAAAAATTAGCTGAGCACCGCTGATGCGAAACAAAACAACCCGTTCTAAGTTCACTGTCATCTGTTGCTAAAACTAAAATGCACGTTCTTATTCCATAGTAAAAAATTATGTATATTTTATACAATTATTTTAAATAAATGGTCCTACATTTTGGGGGAATGGTAATGTGACCCCTCGGATTTCTCCCTCCTGAAGCTTATATCCAAGCCTCGTTCTTCACCGAGATATCAGTAAATAGTTTTTTCATCGATCTCAACCTAAGCATTTCTTCATCAGGAATTAACACTTAAAATTATTTTGAAAAATTCAAAAATTGAAAACTTTTTCTTCAAAGCAAAGATATTTTACAATTAGCTTGTTTTGATCCCGATAAGTGGCAATAAATGGATTTTTTTTTATAATTCTTTAATTGATACTCACCTTTCACTCTTTTAATTAAATATCAATTGCTGCAATGCCCAAAATATATCAATAACAGAATTTTTTTACGAAGAAATTATCAGTAATATCCAAATATTTTGATTGAGCTGTGTGTATCTATGTGTAAAATATTTATCAATTTGTCATTCTTATCAAAGTGATAAATTTGATAAGAAGTCATTACTTTAATTTTGTTTCCTGAACAATATTTTGTTGTGTGTATGTTACAGACAAAATAAAGAAGTGTAATTATGTTAAATAGCTTTTATTTCTTTTTCAGGATACTTTAAACAATAATAGGCAGTCTAGTACATCTTAACCTATTAGCAAAGAATTAAATATTATTTTATTTAAATTGGTCTAAAACCAATAAGTAACATGGCTATTCTCACCCAAAACTAACATGATTAACTTCACCCAAAATTAACTTTTCAATAATTTAATTGGCCTAAGGTAATTTAGGATATAATTCATATAATTCAACCCTACTTGATGTCAGCATGCATTAAAAAGTCTAAAAATTTGCATTCTAGGTGCAGTTCAAGTTGATGATGTAGGAAGAACTTCAGCATCCATCCAATGGACTGATGGAGCATCAAATGGTCGTCCAATATATATGTACACTATATCTGGTAGAACAAACTGGAATAGCACATGGGCCAATATCTCAGAAAGTAGTTAACTTTTTTTTTTTAACTTTAGTAACTACATATTAATGGATATTAAATAAGATTCAATTATAAATAAAAATTATATATTTATCTTGTTTAAATTGTTTTTGTTTCATTTTAAACAATGATAGTTTTCATTTTGATACTCTATTTAGTTTTCTGCCTAATGAGGCATTTGAGATGTAGATGTATGTAGTCAAGATGATTCTGGGAACAAGGTGTATCTTTTATTGATATGGGTTCTAATCACCACAGTGATTAAGGCCATTTCACCATTCTTACTACAAATGTTTCATTTTATTATTTTATTATTATTTTATATAATCTCAAAGTTTAAGCTGGAAATTGATACCATAGATACTTTTTTTCACTGCACTTCTAAAATAGATCATAAAAGTTTAATAATGCATTTGAATGATGACATAATATTTTAAAACCCTATATAGTTTATCACTTCATATAACGTTTTAGGAGATATATCAGTATTATTTCATTCACCATAACCACAAGCTTTCACATTTTCTTCACATGTTTCAATTTTATGCTCCATTCATTATCAATAAACCCTTTTGCTTCCCATTACATAACTTGGTTACAAAATATATCATCACTATTTAATATACTTAAAATAATATATATTTATTAAATTAAATGTTGTTATTTGATTGGGTTATCTTATATATTCATTTGATACCTTTCTCTTTACAATTTGTCTGTGCTAAATGCGTTAACAATTTTCATCAGATTTGCTTGTGTCGAAATTATAACTGTTAGTTTTATTATCATTGAACTGAGTACCACAATATAGATTCCTCTAAATGTTTGTTATACCTCTAGGAAAGGTGTACTACAGTTTTTAAAGCACTATTTTACAGCATATTATTAAATACATATTTTAAAACTGATATTTCACAAAATCCTTTATTTTGGACCAAATTCAATATTCAATATTCTCACTTTCAACACTTAATTTCATTTCATGATTTATTTAACTAACATTTAGCTCTGAGAGTCCTTTTCAATACAATCTCTAAAAAATGATCACTATCTACACCAATTCCTGCTCCAATAAGTTTTTTATATTATCTTCTATGTCATATAACATAGATAATTATATTTAGAGTTTTCTTACCTCATCTGTTTTTTTAAACCTGTTAAATACTTTATCTTTATTTCTTGCAAACATATATTAGTCTGTATCCTTTAGATTTACCACCCAATTTTGTTGGCCCAGTCACTACTTTTTAATATTACATTGTTTCCATACCTAACGTTGTGTTTATAAATGTTTTTATTATTGTATTGTACTTTCAAAAATTCTTCAAACTCTCGTCTCACTTAATGAGTGGAACAATTAAGAAGCTTCCAGTTTTTGTCATTGAGTTCTTCATTCACCTTTATAAACTGGTTACTAAGATATCTCTTATGGCAGAAGCTTTTATTTCCATGCGATATATTTACATTATGAAACAGTATGAGGAAAGAACATATTTTTGTCATGTATTAAAGACATACTAAGACCTACAACTTTTAAAAGAAAATCTACCTTTTAAACTCAACTGTAGCGCCACTATACTTTATATTGTAAGATAAGATTGTAATTTTAGATTCTCAGTTAAGATTAAGACCCTTCATCATAGCAGACCCAACTTAGCTCCCGGCTCGCGCGAAGAATGGGAGTAAATGGGAAAAGAAAATAACAGGATATGCCAGAAATGTGTGAAGGCCATATATATTTCAATGATTACTCGGAATTTTCCGCGGTGAGATGGGGGACAAAGCGACAAAGTTTCTTGTTAATAACTACAGTATGCTCTTATTAAGACATAAAAAAGTATTTGTTCACAGTGCTTAGCTGTGATGCCATTCTAAAATTGTCAAAATTGGCCTTTTCATTGCCGTTTTTATCCAAATATTATTTAATATCATTAAATATCTCAATGTTCTGTATTATAAACTAATACAAACTCTATCGCCATTAATGTTTAATCATAGGTGATCCACGTGCAAGATTGTTTGTTTAAATTTGTGATTTTTTACCGACTCTATCACATAGTTTTTTTTTTATCTAAAGAGATTTTCTGATAAACAGAAATTTCAGATTATCGTAATTAGGAGAATCAAGCTTTTAGTATACTCCCAACTTTGTTTTCTGAAAATACATATGTAACATTATACTTAAAAATAAACAATTACCTAATCAAAATAATGTACTGGCCACTTTTAATTGTTTTTATATTGTTTATTTTTCAAAGTAATGACAGTATTGTTAAAAAAATACATTTATTCTTTTTCAGATATAACAGCTATGGAATTGGAACTAAACCGTTACTCTGGGCGGAAAAAAGCTAATTTGGAAAATTCTCTTTCACCCTGGTCTACATATGAATTTCGTGTGTCTGCTTGCAATCAATTGGGGTGTGGACAACCTTCTGCACCATCCCCTCAATTTAACACACTTACAGATCGTCCATATAAGGCCCCATCTAAAATTGGTGGTGGTGGGGGGAAAATTGGTGATCTCACAATAACTTGGGAGGTAATTACATCCTACTTAGAAAATTAGATATTATGTTACTAAAATATAATCAATTTTTAAACATTATAAGGAGACACGTGCATTTTTGAAAAATACCTATTTTGATAAAATAATAACTTGATTTTATTTATAAAAAAAACTCTTAACCCTAAAAGGTCACATCAAAATTCAAACCACTGGGCATGTTATGCTTATACAACTCTTTATCTCGAAACTGATTTAAAATCTACTAATATTCAAATCTGATAAGAAATTTTTATCATAATATTAGTAAAATTAGGATCAAATCACAATTTCAAATATAAATATATCCTATATTTGGAATCAATAGGTTTAAATTAAAGTTATAATCGACAATTCATACTTTTGATTAAATTCAACTTTCCTTGGGATCTAATATCTATCTATTAATGAAATGGTGAACATTTTCATTCCTAAATTTTCACAAGTTTAAGTCATAAGGCATGGCTTACATTTTATTTTAATGGATCAAATCACTAAATATACAAAAATGGTAATATTAATATTTTATTTATTGTTTGGATAGCTAAATATTTAATACAGGTGCATAAGTACTATAGTTATTTTGTTTAACTTGTTACGTCTTGGGAGATCATCATAATGGGTCTGTAATTGAGAAATTGCCTTGGAGATACTCTGCTATAATGCAATATTTAATTCGCTGATATGTTATTTAAAAATATGGTTCACCCCCCAAAAAAGGTCCAAAGACTCCAACAAGGTTCATCCCATCAGCCATTCTTTCCGGAAGTAACATTTTTACTGTCAGACCTCTGTGGTGGAGGTCCGGGGTTAAATCCATGGTGTCGGCACAGATTTATCTAATTGACAAACCCTTCCTTCACCTCTGACAAGACGTGAATTATCACAACTTGTGAATGTGGGGAATGCTAGGCCTCCACCATAGTTCGGATTCCATGTTAAATTGTTGGTCCTCCATTTCATCTCAAAATCACCCTATCATTACACATTAGCGTAAGTGCGTATAACCTTAACGGGCAGTAAGACACGGTGCTAATAATAATAATAATAAACATATTTACCATTATAGTGTCAGGTTTCATCGATTTTTAAATGATTTTTGAAGCCAAGTAGGACGATTTTAAACTATTTTGATACATATATATCTGTATGCAGTCCTCAAAGATACAATATTTGTTACATATTATCTAAGAGTCTGATTATATCCTTCACTAATATCTTATAAAGGTGTTTTTTGGGGGAGGGGGGGGAAGGCTAGTTTTCTGGTTAATATAGTATCCAAAATATATATGGTTCATAGGTTTTCTATATGAATTTGACTTATTACCCATAAACCTTAAACTGAGATACATTCTTGTCACATAGTCAATACACCATAGGCAACAGAATACATTTCTTCACAAGAAGGTCGGGGTTTGTATTCAGCTTGTTATTTCCAAAATATTTTCACCTTCTCCTCCACACAAATGTGGGTATACACACACTTCCTCTGAATGCTGCTTCTCTAAAATTCATTTGTGTAAATATGTGGATTATCAGGTGAGCTAATGAGATGAAAAAAAAAGTCTGGGCCCAGGTGTTTAGTCTATTATACGTTTATATGACTTAAAACATATAAATAGCTTTAAACCAGTGCGGAACTTCGACATATTGAATTTGAATCTCAATCTGAATCCTTCTAGGATTCATATTTGATTTTAAGTTCTAAATATTAGTATTTAATATATGATGAAAGAATAGAAGAGAGAGGACTAACACCATAAAAATATAGACCTCAAAGCTTATATTTAAAACATACTAAAATTAGAGATGGATCAAATCCTATATTTATCAAATCAAAATTTGAATCATCGAACCATTAAAAATGTATAAATTATTAAAAGTGAAAATACTTATAATATTAATTAAATAAAGTTGTTTAAGGCTTAGTGCCACTGATAAAGGTTACTTTGTTTGGCATGTCTATTATGTAAATCAACAAAAAGAACACTTTTTTAGTAAATTAAATATATTGATACAAATTTATTCTTTTTTTTTTTTAATTTTGTTACTCTTCCAACAATATAAGCCTATATTATTCCTTTTATCAGGAATTTTGAATTTTTCCAATACCATAAGATTTGAGGGATTTGAGAATCCCATCTCTAACCAAAACACAATACGGTAATTTTAGGGGCTAACAAAGCTCCTTCATTAGAAGAGAGTAAAATAATGTCTACTTACTCCTGTCTTCCGAAGAAATAACTTTGTGCCCAGAAAATTACTCTCATCTATTTTGTTGTATTTGAATTTTGAATTTGATGACTTAAATTTTTCTAGTAAGTGTATAGCTTTTTCTCTTTTTTCATCTTTTCATTGTTCATCACATAGAACTATTTATTGCCATTTTTTTCTTTGAATATTAAGATGTTAAAGATTCATATGGTTGTGATGATATTCGATCCAAATTTTTTTGTCTAAAAGCCAAACAATAATTTAAATTTCTAAATAATTTAGCATAAATCCATTATTTGACTTGATCATAGAAATTTGTGGTTTTGTTATATTAACTACCTACCTATTATTAACATAGAGTTAATGACTTCTCCCTCATTGTCGCCATCATCATCATCATCATACGTTTCCACCTCCTTAGGTCGTCTTGCATATCCTCTTCCATTCCTATCATCCTTTCCAAACTTCTCCCCCAGCCACGAGTCTCCAGTCCACTCTATTAGCTTGCATATACCTCTGCGCTTGGTCCATCCATCTTGTCCATGGTCTTCCAATAGGTCTTCTACCATTCTCTTTCTCTTTGTTCTCTAAGGCTTTCTTAAACATTGTCTTCCATGCTCATCACAAGACCAAACCACAGCAAGTTTTTCCTCTTCAATTTCTCTTCTAATGAGATTACTTTAAAACCATCTCTAATTACTTCCATTCCCTATTTCTTCTCTTCTTGTTACATTCTCAATGCCTCATAAGACCCTCATCTCTGCTGCCCTGCAATCTACTTAATCTCTCTGTCTATGTCCAGGTTTCAGAGCCGTATGTCAATATTGGATGATAATATGCCTTTTTCCCTATTTAAACCAAATACCCCAATATTCAATATAAATCTGATTGGTGAACATATAATTCACTTCCAAATATTTTTACTGTTGATTATAATTTTATTATAAAATAGTAAATTCATATTCAATTTTAATTATTTTCATACTAAAAGATTTGATTTAATAAGCAAAGATAAGATTTTATTTGAAATTGAAAACATTTATATATTTATTACATCATTTTTATAACTAATATTCTTATCTTTATAATATTAAGTATTTCATTCATAAAATTATAACGCAATTCAAGGTTTCTTCCAATCCACTCTTAGTTTTAATCAATAGCATGCTGTAAACAAATACTACACAAGCAAAATAAAATGTTTTATTGGGGGATTTAATGTAGATATCATTATCCAACACCTTAGCTAAGCCGGTAGTGTGTCTTTCTTCTGAGCTAAGGGTCCCGGGTTTGATTCCCAGCATGGCCAAAAAAATGTATCATATGTAAAATTTGGGTTTACCTTTCACAGTGATAAATTAAAGCCAAGGACTTAATGTTGTCCCTGTCCAAATCATAAGTTAGATTATAAGAATATATGGCTTGAATAAAAAACTGACCCAGGCCACAGGCTGGAAACAGCAATGGATAAATATAATGTAGATAGCATTACATTTTATTTTTCCAAAAAGATCCACTCAAAAGAAGTGTTATTCTAATTTTTTGATTATAAATTCTTATAATAAATTTTGATACTCTGTTAATTATATATTCTATAAGAGCTTATTTTCATTCTTTATTTTGGTTATATCAAAAGCTATACATTCATACACCGTATTTTTGAATTATAAAATAAAATTGTGTTATTAATATTAAGTCTTCTAAATTTTAAAATAAATAAATACTAAATTAAATGGTTAAATTTCATTTTAACTAGATCAATCGTTGGCTATAGCCCAAAGGTGGTTGTTTGAATGCTTATGGCCAGCATTCTATACTTATTCCATTAGACTGATTTCATCTAAATAATAATGGGTTAAATAATTTCCCTTTAGGGCCGGTCTTAAGACTCCTGAATAAATAATAATCTGGTAGATAAATATTTCTACCTGGTGGATAAGTCTTATGACTGCCAATAGCATTTATCTGCCAGATAAAATTTATTTATCCATCACATTTTTATCGGGAGGTTTAAGTACCTGATAACTTTCATCTGGGAGTTAAAATGGTTGTTGCCATAGTGACGCGTTGTTTTTAATGAGGTTTCGCCTATAAGAATCTGTTTTTAGGTTAAAATCTTGGTTCACATTTTTAGTAAGCACAGGCCCGGACTCTAAAGTTAAAACATTTAATTCATACTTTTATATAAACTGACAAGCTATTTGTAGAGTTATATTTATATAAGAACAAATTATCAAAATATGAGTACAATAAATGAAATTTGTAAATGTTGTACCCAACTATTGCCCACATTTTGGCAGACACCGAAATTAGTACTTGAAAAACACCTTAGCTTCTGCTCCCACTTGACACCATATGTTTACTCGCACTCTTTTAGCCGCCATATTTAACAAATATTGAGCATTGTAGAAAAAATATCTTGGTTCGCGTGTCAAGTAAGCACAGGCCTAGTTTCTAGCTATCTATAAAGTTAGAACATTTAATTCACACTTTTACAAAAACTGACAAGCTATTTGTATAGTTATATAAGAACACATTATTTTAATGTGAGTACAATAAATGAAATTTTGTTAACGGTGTACCCAACTATCGCCCACATTTTGGCAGATACCAAAATTAATACTTGCAAGACAACTTAGCTTCTGCGCCCACATGACACCATCTGTTTCCTCGCACTCATTTAACTGCCATTATTTAACATATGTTGAGCATTCTTACCACTCGCTAGGTTGTAGCACTATCAGCAGGTCTTATACGGATGCGCGCACTAGTAAAAACCGTACCAACCTTGTGTGTTCTGAATAAAAATATATGTATATTACAGATAGCTATCTGGCAGATAAATTCAGTTCATAAGATGCGTAAAACATTAAAGTGGCTGATAACTTTTATCTGGCAGATAACTTTAACCTCCCAATAACAATATTTATCTGGTAGTCATAAGACCGGCCCTTATAGCGCTACATTAAAATAGTTAATTTTTATCCATTGTGGAATCAGGTTCTTTCAAAAATTACACATTTATAAAAATACAGTGTAGACACATTGCTTTTATTGTTATTTTTATTATTATTATTTAGCAACACATCTTACTACCCATTCGGGTTTAATGCTTAAGTACTAATTACGCTAGTGGGTTAGGAATTAGGAAGGTCGAATTTAGAGGAAGTGAACCCACATTTGCGTGGAGGTAGAGTAGAAACCCGTTTAGGAAAAAATCCTCCAGTTCACCCGACCAAGATTCAAACCTCAATCTCCCTGTCCTCGGCAGTCTAGCACAACACAAAACTAGCGCATTAGATAATTATGCCACCAAGGCAGGTAGAAACCCTTTACAGTATTGTAGTGTAATTGATAGTGAAGGAAGCCAACCTGGAAGGATAGTTAAGTCAGGCCTAGATAGAAAAAACTTTCCTCTTCACTTCTTCTTTTCCTAAACTATGGCACTATATTACACTTTACACATTGTTTTGAGATTTCGGAGATGTTCCTTTATCATTAGAAGAGAGACATTGAAAAAACACAAAGAATAATAGGCTATTAAACTACATGGTTCTAGAATGATTTGAAATATGTTGGTTTCCTTCACTATCAATTCTTTTACATTATTGTACAGTGTTTCTACACTGTCTTATTATACATTTCCAAGCCATCAAGTACTAATTCATTTATTATCACAGTGAAGAAATGGAAATAGTTTAGTTTTGTAGTGATGGGAAGCCACAATATCATGACCTGTATTAAAAATGCATACTGTATATAAACATTAGCACAACCATGATCATAACTTATTCTTTTTATACTAGTATGTTGCCGCTACTTGAGCTCCTTCCTTTAACATAAGTCTAAATTGTGATTATACCATTCAGGTTAGGTCTTGTGAAGTTTATCATATTCCATTAATGACTGTTGGTTGAAGAGAATTTACTGTTATATATAGTCATTTAAATATTTCTTACATTTTTGCTATAGCCACTCAAACCGCAAGATCAGAATGCTCCTGGAATCTACTACAAAATATTTTGGAGGCGAACAGAAAAAGATACAGAATTCCAAACTCTTGCTCTAAAGGAATATGGGAATGTAAACAAATTTGTAGTTCGCATTCAACAAGAGTGGTTTTTCACTCAGTATGATGTAAAAGTTCAGGTAACATATTTTTTTTAGTACAGTTGTTATGTTTAGCTGGAATTAATTTTTTTTTGGGGGGGGGGG
>CABEEJ010001189.1:0-34543 GCA_901482245.1 Timema douglasi
GTTTACAGGGAGGCTCTTTGTAAAACATTGTGTATTTTCTTTTATTATATTATTATGCCCGTGCGAAGCCGGGTTGGGCTGCTAGTCTTAAATAATTGCGGAGATACGGAAATTTCCGCTTCTCTAAAGTGCCCTAAAATTCATTTTTATGGGAAAATGAAAATAACCAATTTATTTATAATCTTAATCAACGCCTAGATGCGAAATTTAATCAAAATCGTTGGAGATGATTTTGAGGAAATCGATTTTTACTCTTTTCCTTATTTATTAAAATACGCTTGATTTGACGGTTAAAAAGACACACAGACAGACGGCATTGCAACAACCACTTTTTCGGGTTCAGGGGGTCATGAGACGTCGTCATCCATCAACTTTTTTTTGTTTTTTCTTACTGTCGCTGTACTTTACCTTAAGTATTCAAAAAGTTTTAAAAAATATACATATATTAGCGTATAGCTTGAAAGTTATTGAACTTATAGAAATATGTTGCGAATAAAATATGTGTATTATGAATAGATCTACATATTTTCAATGATAAGTGATTTTCTATCCCAAAAAATTTTGGAGATGTGATAAAAAAAATGAGAATTTACACATCTGACCGAAGCTCTTAAAGTCGTTTTGCCGAACTATTGAGAGTAGTCATTTTGTTTGGATTTCTTTATAAATGTTTAGAAATGAAAAATGTAATCAAAATATTTAGAACCAATTTTGAGAAAATCGATATTTTCTCTTTTTGACCTTCAGTAAACTACCCTTAATTATAGGTTTTAATATCCGATTCCAAAAATCCTATGGGGAAACCCTATGAAAACCCTAGATACCAAGTTATAGCCCGATCGGTAAGATAGTTTAGGATCTAGTCGAGGGTAAAGACAAACAAATAGACGAATGGAAATTCAAAAAAGCACTTTTTCAGATTCAGGGGGGAGGGGTGTAATAAAATATCTATATTCATCAAAATCTCGAGTTCAATTTGGTTGACGATCACAATAATTTCTTTACTTATAAGATAGGGAGAAAGTATAAATTATGTTTCGTTATCAAACGGATGTTACATTGATTCACTATTTGAAATTTGATCTTGATTTTATTTTTGTCTTAAGCCAATATTTAACGTCCTAGTTCACTTTAAGCCCTAATTTAAATGAAATATTTCCGAATAGGTAGCTATGCTTAGATATGTTTAGCTAAAACAACATGGTATAATGTAACTAAATAAAAAATAGCAATACATAGAAGATTAAATTATCTTTATAAAATAATCATATTAAATATAAGTCCTTTTTAATCTGTGCGCCCGTCATCCTTACCCAAATGTTTACACTAGGCCTGACATGAGGGTGGAAAACCATTTAGGAAAACTATAGCCTGGTTGGGATTCAAACCCTCATCTTTCCTTCACACACAATTAAATATATTGACAGAAGGACACCTTTTGAGATAACTGATTACTTACTTACTTTATTATATTAGTAACTCTAAAATTAATTGATGTACTTAAATAATATAATAACATTTAGCACCGCGTCTTATTACCCGTTTGGGATATACGCTTTAAGCACTAATTACTCTAATGGATTAGGAATTGGGAAGGTTGAATTAGGAAGTGAACCCGCATTTGCGCGGAAGGAGAGTGGAAAACCATTTAGGATAAACCACCCCCAGTTCACCCAACCGAGATTCGAACCTCGATCTCCCCGTCCTCAGCAGTCGAGCTCAACACGACAAGCGCGTTAGCCAACTACGCCACCGAGGCGGGTGATGCGCTTAAAGAATGCCACCTATCCTTATCTTGAGATAGTTATATCCAGTCCACCTCATTACACCTTATCTCTATCTTGAGCATGTTCTATCCAATCCACCTCATTACACCCTATCCTTATCTTTAAATAGCTCTCTCTATCCAGTCCCCCTCATTACACCTTATCTCTATCCTGAGCTAGTTCTATCCTGTCCATCTCATTACACTCTATCTCTATCTTGAGATAGTTCTATCCAGTCCACCTCATTACACATTATCTCTATTCTGAGCTAGTTCTATCCAGTCCATCTCATTACACTATATCCCTATATTGAACTAGTTCTATCCAGTCCAACTCACTACACTCTATCTCTTTCAGGTCCATTCTAATAGTATCCTCCCATCTGTGTCAAGGTATTCCAAATGGTCTCTTCCCATTGGGTTTGCCGATCAATACCCTGAACAAGGTTCTGGAATCTTCAGTTTGCACTTCATGTCCTGCTCACCGTAATCTACGAGTCTTGGTTTTATTAAAAATAATACCACTATAGGGATAAAAGTGTATAATTTAAAAATTATCATAATAATTAAATGTTTTCATAAAATAATTATATTGATAAAAAATAATAATACACCAAATATATCAAGTGAATAATATAGCTCTCTCACTAAAAAAAACGAGATATTGACAAGATTCTTTAAAAAAATATGTCTCTTAATGTGTGTGTTTAGCATTTAAAGAGACATAAAATCGAGTTTGAATGGAGATAAACTCTTCCAAATGATGGCTTACACTATAGTTGAGTTGACAGCTATTGGGACATATTTTTACATCCTTAAAAATAACTCTCCAAGGCGTCAGCCCGCAATCGAGCTATATCGACCGAGCGGTTGTCGCATGTTGGCGAAGACTGTAACAATATTTGTGGATAGAGGGTGTCATGTAGTCAGCACAGTGAAATCCTTGTACATTAATCTCAGTTTATTAGACTGGAGTTACTACTTCTTTGATCAGAGTGCCTCAATTGTCTTCACAAGACTGAGTTGACCCCATTCCAGAACAGAAATATCTGGAGGCACTGGGGATTGAACCTGGGACGTCTGGATCTACAGCCAAGAACTTTGAATACTAGCTCACATAGTCTACTTAATATATCATAGCCAAATAATTTGTGCTATATGTGTGTGTATATGTATATATATATATATATATATATATATATATAAAAAATCACCGTGTGTTACTACCTGTTCATGCTATGAGCATATGTGATTATTACTCTAATTGTGTAGAGATGAGAAAGGAAACATTTTAGATGTAATCCACCCACATTTGCATGGGGGGAGAGTGGGAAAAAATTAGGAATACTATCTTCAATAGACCCCACCAAGATTTGAACCCCGATCTCCCCGTCATCAGCAGTCCAGTTTAATATGAGAGTGACACCTTAAGACCATTTGGTTATTGTAGCAGGTTATATATAATATGATTAATGTAAGAAAAACAGAAGAAGTTACTAAAGTTAATAAAACCATTTTAATATATTGATACATATAGTCATGCTTATCACTTTTGATATATATTGTCACTGCCTATAGAATAACACAAATCATATAGTAAAATGTTATCAATGTTCACCGCAAAGAAAGATGTTTAATTTTGTCTACTGTTCTTATAACCAAACTCAGGGTATAGCCGAGTGTGTCCGATTATTTGGTAAATTATCTATACCAATCCAACACACAGTCACGCAATTAGCTTGTGGAATTCAGACTATTATCAAATTACCTAGACTAATTGACAATTCAACCTGAACAGTGTATGGAAAGTAGAGAGAAATAAAAAATAACCAATTACTTTTGTACACTTTTAGTAACAAAGGAAAGTGTATTAATGATGTGACATATCTTTTTTTATTGCAAAGTTGATTATTTATTTATTGTACGAATTCAATTGACTGATGGTATGATGAAACTTATGAATATTAATTTATGTGATTTAATAGAAAGCTCAACCTAGAATTTTCTAATTTAAATTTTCAAAAAAATAGTGTTAATTGTTGAAGGTAATCCTTCGTTGACGTTTTAAATCTGCTTTAAATAATTATAGCTCATTCTGTATACAACAGAAACTTTTTAGCGGCTGTGAGATGTAGATCTATAACTTTATTTATAAGTATGACTCATTTGATTGTTGTAGTTAATACATTAAAGTTCATAACTGAATAGCAATACACTTACATATTTAGTACAGTATATTTAATAAACGTTAGCAAGAATGGATATAAATATCTAACAAAGAGTAAATGTACAATAACTTACCGTTTATTTACATTATTTATGCTACAGAGCAGCGCCTAATAAAACCATATTTACAGATATAAAACACTAATGGAACATTGTAAATTAATTAATAATTAATTTGATTATAGAACACCCACTCCACTAGTAGAATAGTCTAAAGATTCACTCTTGCAATAGACTGAACGGCCGATGATAGAGATGTCGGGATTCGAATATCGGTTAGGTATACTGAGGGTGGTGTTTCCTAATTGGTTTTCCACTCTTCCTTCACGCATAAATGGGTACATTTCCTCTAAATTTAACCGGCCCTCATCCCTAATACACTATCGTAATTAGTACATATATTTAACCCAGACGGGTAGTAAGACGTGGCGCTAAAAATAAAAATAATAAAATAATATTATAGGACGAAATATTCAGATAAGATTCCCCATAACATACATATAAATATACGGGGTGGGTCAAAAACTATTAGACTATCTATGTTGAGGAAAGTGATGGACAACGTGTTTAGGTTTGCCTGACGTTCGGTGGAGCTTCAAAAATGTCAAAACAATACAATCAATGACAAACTGTGAAAAGGTGAAGTTTGTAATTTGCTTTTATTTAGCTAGTGAATATTTATTTTTCAATTAAAGTGTTAGTTTTCAAATTACTAATCATCTACTATTTTTGGCCCCCACCACACCCACGCCAAATGTCAATGCACAGTAGTTTAAAATATGATGTTGAAATAAGATATGTTGGTCTTTAAGATTGGAGTATATACACGAACCCAAGTATTTTCTTATTAAAACCAATTATTCTAGGTATTCTCTTTGAATTAAAATTATTTTGATGACATTTAATTGCAGTAGATACTCCGATCTAAATAACTGAAACTAATTGCCAGAGGGGTTCGTTGCATTGACTAAATGGTGTTCTCTATCCCCAAATATTGGCACTAACTTCGCCAGCATGCGGCGGTCGCCGGTTGGTATAGCTCGCTTGCAGGTTGACACTATGGAGTTGTTTTTAAATTGCCAATTACTTATAAGTAGCGCTAATTTATTTCAAACAATTAATAATAAAGAATATGCATATTTCAAGAACTATTGAAAATGACATATTGACATTGAAAATAAAGTTTTTTGGAAACTTAAAATATGCATTATTTTCAAAACAATGTTTAATATAATTCATTGATCCAAATTTTAGGACTAAATTACATTAAACTATATATTCCAAATTTAATATATATTTAAGACATTTAAATTGTTAAAATAATAAGTTATAAGATTATCATCAAGAATAAGAAAATTAATTGAATATTATTTCTTTTCTTTTCTTTTTTTCAGAGGGAAATTTATTTTTACAATATTTCAGTTTGACATTGTACCCTTCATTTACCCTTACCTTACGTCTTTAACGTTTGGTGTAGTTCCAAAGTGTGATTCGTCAAGGTAAGACCTTTCAGGGTAAATGGAGTGTATATACAAGAACATCATAGAAATACAAAATCAATCTTGTTGAATCATGTTTTATTTTAGAACCACACTTTATAGAGGATTAATTTGGTTCAAACTATGAGATTTAATTTGAAAATAGTAGGAAATATTAAAGAGTGATGAATACTGATTTCGATAAAACTACTGTTGTTAGATTATGTTGTCTGAAACCATGTGTAAATTCATCCTGTGCACACATAAATAATTACTTATCAAATGTGATCAGCTCATTACAGAGCTATAAATGTAATCTAGACTAATAGTTGGAGTAAACAAACATCCATAGCATTGAAACAGTAACTAGCCCAATGGTTCTCAGCCTGTGTGCCACGAGACTTTCAAAAGTGTGCCTCCAATTTTGGATCAATGTTTAAAACTTTATACATATTATCTCTCTAAATTAACATTAAAAACTCTTTAGGACATCAAATTGGAAAAAATTTAGTAAACTTGGATTCATACATAAAATGAGAGTCGCCCTATCGTTTTTATACCATAGTTTATTGCAAAATCACTTATGAAAAAGACTCAAGCCTCACATTAAAGGTTCCAGTCTCGTATTAAAATACTAATTAGTTGGTGTTTTTTTAGCGTATGCCATCGGAGATTGTTGGCTAGTTATTCCTGGAAGTTACGGATATGTGACCATGTTATAAGTTTATAGCACCATGTAGGTGTGGTTACTTCATCTCAATGAGGTAGTGTGATGATGATGATTATTATTATTATTATTATTATTATTATGTGGTAGCAGAAAAATAATTATACTCGTACCTAACTTGGGCTATAATTAATTATCCATACCATGCCAACCATACGAACGAGACAACTAAACAAAGAACCCTGTCGCTAATTAATGATAATAGCCTTAATTAATATCATTATAATTTATAATTTTATGTTTATTTAAAATCTTAAAAAACATTATTAGTATTTTTTAATATCTTCATTTATTTTACTAACTAATAAAAGAGGCTTTTTTTTAAATTTTCAAACCTTTTTTTTATACTTGTGTTTGCCCTTTAAGTTGTGGATGTAGTGAACGCGAAAAAAGGCCAGTGTTTTTGTATTTTAATAGCAAAATATTTTTTGTCAAAATAAATAAAATAATCAGTACAAATATAGTTTAATTTTCTTCATATTATGATATGAAAATTTGTTAAATATCTTTCATGAGCATAACGGCATTAGAGGAAATACTTTCGAGGAAAAGTTTTCATTAAATTCTAGGACAACCTTGACAGATATTCAAGAACTGTTGAGGCCACCATGTGAAGAATAAAATAATAAACTCGTTAGGCTAATTTGTACTGAAGCAATATTTGATTTATTTTGACAAAAAAAAAGTGTGTATAAAAAAACTACAAAAACACTTACCTTTTTTTACGTCCGCTATATCCTTTACTTCAATTATGATGCCAGAAGTGTTTTTTATTCGAAAATTTACCGTGAAAACAAAAGGCTCTTGATCCGCTGGTTTAGGACTATGGCTTAGCAACTCGATACAAAAGTACCATAGACACCCAAAATATTTAAAATAATCACTGAAAATATGCATGTCATCATTTTTTTTACTTGGGTATAATTTGTAAGCTCTAACAACATTAATATATAATTAACTAAGTACAAACACACTCTAGTAATCTACACACTCAACCAAAAGAAAATTGGAAGAAGGGGAAGATTCTGCTAATTACTGTGTTTCTAGAGAGATTATTTTCTTTTAATTTTTTTCAGTACTGCTTTCCACAAATCTTCATTATGAAATTAGTTTTCTAAGATGCAGTTTATATACACATATAAACTGTAAATAACCAAAAGAAAATATCTGTAGGAACAAATTAATTATAAGGTTCTTGTATGTTTTATAATTTCAAATCAATAAATATTACTCTTTGAATACCTCTTACACTATATATTATATTTCTATATTGTAATATGCTGATTTAAGCAATATAATTATGTTACACTAAGGAAATATAAAAAAAATGCATATGTTTCGATAATGTAACAGATATTATTTAAAATACATTATTTAAATTAGCTGATTTAAAAAATTAAAATATATCAAATATTATTTAAAAGTAACATTCACACTACATCAAACATTTCTATAATGTAACATAGAGTTTATATAATCTAAAGTAACGGAATTCAAAAAATCATGTAACAAATATTATTTAAAAGTTCCATTCATTTCCATTTTAAAGTTATCGTTGACATGGTGGGCTTAGGGTAAAGTTCTTGCCTCAGGACCCAACGTTCGTGGGTTCAAACCCAATCGGGGCCGATGGGTATTTCTTTAGCGATAAACATCCGTAGCACAACGTCCTTCTGATGGGGAGTAAAGCTGTCAGTCCCAAGTAGATTGTGGCATGTAAAAGAATCCTGGAATGTATGTGAAAATACCTTTGCCGTCAAAATTGGTAGGCCCTTTCGCTCTCGTTCATAGACATTATCGTTTGTTGATATAATCAGTCGGTTCAGAAAGTGCACGTTAAATACCTAAAAATAAAAAATTAATATAAATTCAATATTATCCTCCCATCCGCGTGTAGGTCTTTCCACTTACCTCTCTCCTCCCATTTGGTATTACAGTCAACACCCAGAATACGGTTCTAGATATTTTGTGTCGTGCTTCATGTCATGGCCACCATAATCTATGAGATTTTACTATCCCAACAGTGTCTTGTTATGAATAGAGGGTATGTAGCTCATAATTATGAAACCTCCTCCACTTTCCAGTATCTTTATCTTTCTTTCTTTTTTATCAAATTTCTTCCTAAGCATCACGTTTTCGAACACCCTATTTCATTTTTTTTAAATTTAGGATGAAGTTAGACAAGTGGTCTATAAATGCCAATCTCAATTAATTTGGTTAGACTATAACGGAGAGTTTTTAATTTGAGTATCAGCTGGGTATAGTGATATTGTTTACCTTAAATATATTCCTAATATTATTGCAAGCAAATGTGACTACATTTCCTCTCAATTGTATGTTCCTCGTTTCTGCTACAGTGACGTGATGAATGTACATGGAGGGTAGTGAGATGTGGCGAGAATCAATATTATTAATTTAATTATTATTATTATTAGCACCGCGTCTTACTACCCGTTCGGGTTGTACGCACTTACGCTAATGTGTAATGGTAGGGTGATTGCGAGATGAAATGAAGGACCTACAGTTTAACGTGGAATCCGAACCACGGTGGAGGCCTGGCATTCCTCACATTCACAAGACAAGATGTCTTGTCAGAGGTGAAGGAAGGGTTTGGTAATCAGATAAATATTTGCCGGGAATTAATTTAATTCAAATAAGGATAGAATACAGTGACTAATTGATTATTAAAAAGAAGAATATAAGGACAATATAACGTTGTGTGACAAATTATAGTTATAATGGAATTAATTAAGAAAGCGTAACGGTTTCAGTATGGTAAAATTGTTTTTATCTAAGAAATATACTTGGGCATGAATTCATACCCAAAACTTTGGTTTAGCGAGATAGTGCTTTAGCCCAAATAGCTCAGATCGTATAGAAGTGATGCGTAGGGATGTGAAAAAATTATCGATACTTAATATTATCGATATTTTCCTCTCGATATTAGTTTTTTATTCGATTTTTTTTTTCTCCGTACTTATAGTGATATCACTCACACTCTGGTTTCGTATCGGTATCGAAATAACAACTTTTTGGTTATCTCCACTCATGATTGGATTAAACGCTTACTATGGTTAAAGAAGGGTTAAAAAATAGTTTTAAAATATATTACTAACTATATTAAGCTATTAAATAACTTTACATCAGCTATATCTTCATATACATTTGAAATCCGGCATAGTAAAACCTTTTTATAATATCCAACATACAATACTATCATACCTTCCAAGTTCCAACGTATAACATAGACGCAATAGACCTAAATATAATATAAAATGCTTAAATCATTATAATTTTCAGTGTTAAATAAATATGAATATATAACTATTATCATCCAAAAGTTGAGATTATTACTTGATAAAAAAAATCCCGGCTAAGATTTCAATATCGATACTTACTGTTATCAATACTTTCTTTCGATACAATATGGTATCGATATTTTTCTTCCAATACTTTAAAAGAGTAAAGTATCGATACTTTTCTTTCGATATCATATCCCTAGTGGTGCGTTGATCAAGGATTCGACTCCCTGTTCAGCCATATTCTTTTTAATATACATCAGAAAGGAAACTAACCAAAAATAACAAACAGACAAATAATAGACAACCAAATTCTAAAAGGTTGGGGTATGGTTGAGAGAGCTTAGTACTTCATAAACTAAATGATGTGAATAACTTGATATAAACGTAAATACAGAAAAAATAAAAGTAACAGAGAAGATAGAATTGCTGAGGCACTTTTTTGAACCCGAAAACGTAAAAAACTTGTTTTCCCGTTTTAAAATAGGTATTATTATTCTGTCAAGATAACTTTCATACACGTCT
Source organism: Timema douglasi (assembly GCA_901482245.1). NCBI lineage: Eukaryota > Metazoa > Arthropoda > Insecta > Phasmatodea > Timematidae > Timema > Timema douglasi. The sequence goes on from CABEEJ010001189.1 coordinate 10,021, forward strand.
CACCATGACTTAGAGATATGAATAATACTTACTTGAAAATATATTTAATATTTCATCCATAAAACTGTATTTTGCATTTAATTTAAGTTTTAAAATTATTTCAAGGTACAAGAAGCTATACTAAGGTACCTTGTGATTTATAAAACGAATAACTTATTAAATTATGTATTTAAAGAAAAACTTTGAATTTAGCTAACCACATTAAAATTTATTTGGTTGTCATTATAAATGTACAACTCAAAACACAAATTTACCAGTGTGTAAGCAAAACAAAATAATCCCACTTTTATTTTAAATTAATAACTAAATAAAACCAATTTAGGTGTCAATCAATATTATATAAATTTATGAACTGACCAAAATCATTCAAAAGGTTTATTGGAATAATATTAATTAAAAATATTAGTTTAGATTTTCAAATTAATCATAGGAATTTAAATTAAAACCAACACAAGAACTTTTATAATAAATGTAATAAAGCGGATGCAGCTATGTTATAAGGAATCTATAAAAAAATCATCAAATTATTCGAAGTATAAAATTTACTCCCCAGTGACCACATGGTCTAAGGCGTTTCTCTCACCATAGATTGTACTGCCAATGACGGGGAGATCATGGTAGATCCCGGTTGTATGTACTGAGGGTGGTCTTTTCCTAAATTGTTCACACACACTCTTTTTCTCTCTCTCTTTCTCTCCATGCCAATGTGGGGACACTTGCTCTAGATTCAACCTTCCTCATCCCTAACCCATTATCGTAACTATTACACACACGTATAACCAAATGTGTAATAAGACGTGGTACTAAAAAGATTTTATAAAACTAATTCAACTTTTATTAACTACTATACTACGGCTCCGAGACCGTTTATAAACAATATTTTGTAAGCAAAATAAACCATTGTAGAATATTCCATGTGATACAATTGAAACTCATGATCCTCTTAAATCTCAATATGTTTAATTTATTTATCTTCAAAAAAACAACAATACTTAATGAACCAATCAAACAATATAAATTAAATCAAATTACTTATCTATAATTTGCTTAGTATTTATTTTATAATTAATATAGAATAATGAATATTGAACATAAATTATTAAAGGCCTATCAATTAATAGTTTTTATTAAGTTCTTATCTACTACTATACATGATATTAGCAATCAACAAAGATTCCTCTACGGCCTACATAAAATTTAATTATATTTATTTTAATCATTAGTGAAATGGTTTATTTAACATAATAGATTATGTTAATACTTGTTTATTACTCATAATCAACTGGTGTAAGTAATTATATATGCTAATTCAATCATAAAAATATATAAACTATAATGTATAGTGGTCGAATGGTTCAAACATTTAATTTAAAAGGTTTTTTTTTTATCCTTATACATAAGTCACTCGATCCATACTCATCCTCTCAACATGGCCAGACGCTTTTTTCACATTGATCTACTGTATGTCCCTTTCAAACAGCACTCCTTTCACACCAATTCACTACTGACTCTGTTCATACGAGTTTTTCCACATACATTTCTTAGATATTTCATTCCAACCACATTCACCTGACTATTGTATTTCTCCTGACAAACCCACGCTTCAGATGCTTAAAACTATGTTGACGTTAAAATAGACTTTTACATACTGCCATCTTTGCCTCTTTCGATACTACTTTATTCTTTGCAATAGTACACATGCATCCAACTATTCTCCGAGATGCATTCACTCGTATGTCGATCACACCATCTATCTTTCCACTTCTACTAAGCATTTTGCCCAGATACAGAGACACATTCACTCGTTCTAACAGTTTTACATTTATACTAAGCTGACAATCACTTCCTTATTCATCCTTATAAAAAAAACTATTACATTAGTTTCGAAGATATTTATACGAAGCTCCATTCATTTTGTTACCACATTCAAACAATCTAATTCAATCAGCTAGTTTCTTTCATTCTCAGCCATTATTACGGAATCATCTGCGGATAGAAGCACTCACACATTCGCAGCGTCCATTTGTACACCAACTACGTCCTCACAAGCTTCTCTCGTACACTTGTTCATAAAAACATTAAACAACCATGGAGACATAGCACAACCTTTTCTAACACACTGTTAAATGTCAAACTCAAAACTCCATTCACCCTAACACACAATTTATTTCCATCATACACCGCCATAATTAAATTTACTAACTATGCAGCCACACCATACTCTTTTTTTTTACATTCCATAACATATTCCTTCCTATTCACACGAGTGTACGCTTTCTTCGTATCAACAAATGCACAACAAACTTTCTTTCTTACTGCCATAAATTTCTGAATCACTTGTTGCAGTGCAAATATCTTGTCCATGCAACCTCAACCTGGCGTAAAACCACATTGCACACCCCAAATCTGGTTTGCAGTTTTTTCACGCAACCTCTCAATTAAGATTATCTAAACGATTTTGCCTGGAATACTCAACAATCTAATTGTTCTATACTTCTTACATTAACTCTTACTACCTCAAAATTGACTCTATGTATTATATGCCCCAACCTAAAATATCTTGGTTTAACAGTATTAATAAGATTTGTCAACAATAATAGTTGTAGATAACATAATGACGTGACATATTAAAAGATGAAAGTGGTTTCTTTAATATTTATGACCTTCAAATACTCGGCGTGTTATCACGACGATTTCACTGTAAATAAAGTTGGTATTAATAGTTTTAGATTGAATTGAATTTGTAGAAATTGTTGTTGTTAATTAGAAACGTATATAGCACCTTTAAGCATAAAGGTACTCAAGGACTGTGTTCATAGTATCTAGAAAGTTCTATCAAGTACATGTTACTAAAACGTTCACCACAGCAATTCCAAACGTTTATTACCAACATTTAAACTCGTCATTCTTGCCAAATGGGTAGTTTCAGTTGAGACATTGTCACCAACAAATATAGTTCAAACGACATAGGAAGAAATTTATCAAATCGTTCAAAATGTCATGTCAAAGTCAAGTTATTTATTAATGAGAAATTCCCAGTGTTCTGTATTTGTAACTTTTAAAAAGATAGGGACTATTTTCACAGCCTTGGTTTTTTTTTCAACTGCGCCTCACTAATCCATACAAGTTTTACGCATTTTTTTTATCGCCACGTCTTATTTATTACATGTTAAGGCTGTACTCATAAAGGATAACTACTATAATAGGGTAGGGATGAGGAAGGAATCGTTTTAGAGATAATCTACATGCATTTGTGTGGGAAACCATTTAGGGAAAACCGCCTTTAGTAGACCGGACCGATATTCAAACCCCGGTCTCCCCATCATCAGTAAGTAAGTCTAACTCGAGAGTGACACCTGAGATGATTCAGCCACTGAAGTATGTCACATCTATATTAATTACGCTAATATGGTAGTGATGAGAGAGCTAAGACTTTAGAGGAAATGCACTTGTATTTGGGTGTCGGGAGAGTAGGGAACACTTTATAATTAGACACCCTCAGTACAACTTGCTGAGAGTCAAGCCTATATCTAACACTCACCGGAACACAAGACAAAATCATCTTATCAGCACGGGTTCGATTTTCACTAGACTATTTTATATTATCTCGAACCCTGGGTCGTTTTACACATTTTCTTTTAACTGACGACTTCAAATCCTCTTACCAATATAATTCGGGTGCATTTCATTTAGGCTATCTATCTTATCTCCACCAATCAGATTAAGATGGAAACAGATATTTCATTTAGGCTATCTATCTTATCTCCACCAATCAGATTAAGATGGAAACAGATATTTCATTTAGGCTATCTATCTTATCTCCACCAATCAGATTAAGATGGAAACAGATATCTAATGATTGCCACCAAAATAAAGATGCCAACTTTTTATTTGTTCTGTACCTGAATGCGGTGGTATGGAAGGGGATGCGAGAAATATCAGTGTGTGTTTGCAGTTTTTATGGCAAAGCAATTTTTTTTTGGCCAAAATAAAATTAAATATTTCTTCAATCTAAACATATAATTTAATTTTCTTCACATGGTGACCTCCAAATTTCTTGAATATCTGTTAAGGGTATCCTGAGATTTTATAAAAACCTTTTCTCTTAATTTAAAAAGTTTCTCATCTAGCACCACTATGCTCTTAACAGATATTCAATAATAGTTTGAGGCCGCCACCTGAATAATATGAAGCTCTATGTTTCTAATTGAGCTGTATTTTTTAATCTATTTTTGCTAAGATAATGTTTTGCTGTAAATACTGTAGAAACACTTACCTTTTCTCGCGTCTTATACAATCCAACCTTAAGCGTTACAATGATGAGTTAAGCTATTTGATGCATCGGCCTCTATACTGGGCTCGTGGCCCAAGCGTTATCCTCATCTATCCTTGTTTGACGATTACGGAAAGTCAGAATTTTAATCCTCAACAGGTATATGGTCAGTATATTTTTCCTTAATTGTTCACTACTCCCTCTACACATGCAAACGCGTGTATATTCATTATAAATTATACCTTAATCTTAATTTTACCATTTGTGTAGTTAAAATGTGTATGCTTCGGGCATGAGATGCGGTAAGAAAAATGTTATAATCACGTCTTACTGCCTGTTTAGGTTGTACGCAATATAATCGCTCTAACTATGATGGGGACAGCGGTGTCGCGTCAAGATATGTAATTATTTTATTTAATGTTTGCAAAAATATTCTCCTAGTCAAAATTTAAATGTAATTCAAGCATCGGTGGATTTGAAAAAAAATCCCATACATGGCAATGACCGTAAAATACATGCATAGACGTGCACTAGTCCGTCTAATGGTGGTTGAAAGTCGGTATTTGTATGGCTTTCATCCTATTGCTCTAGCTAGTGTATTTCTTATTTGTGACGTCATAGATTTTGGAGGGATGAGAAGGGGAAGATCTGCGGATGTCAGGTAAAAATTTAAACGGCTGAAGTACGACTTCTCCTGCTCGAAAGGTGATGACTAGACCAGAAGTCACTATCCATCTATTCCCCTTTAAAAACATAAAGGGATGGTATGTCATAAAAGGGGAAATTAATATGTTCAAGGTACTGACCCTGTGCCTACAAATCTTTAAGCCCAGTACACACGACACAACTTCTTGTACATAAAGTTGTACAAGAAACTGCAGCCTGAAAATGGCGTCGTGTGAACACCAAAACTTGTACAAGATCTGATTTGCACAACTTATTGTTTTCAATTTCAGGAAATAGAACACGTCCTATATCAGCCATTTTTCTTGTACAACTTTTGAGTTGTAAACACGAAAACTTCGTCTGCTAGACAGTTACTTTTTTTTAAAAAAAGAGGTATTGTAAGAAAACAGCAAAATGATTGTAAACAAACAATTAATTATTATTGAAGGTGGTTAAACCCTAAATATAAAGATTTTCAACTATTTTTTTTAAATATTTAAATAATTGAAAGAAAAAATCATAATATTTAGGAATGATTAAGAAATTATTTACATTAAATAACAATATTTTCCAACTCATTAAATCATTATTTTTCCATAAAAAGGGCAAAAACACTTCTTTTTTCAAATATTGTATGCAATCACAAATGCCGTGTGAACAGTCACTGACTAAAGTTTGTATACAATCCATGTGACCACCATATTGTAAAATTTATTGCACAACTTTTTGTACAAGAAGTTGTGTCGTGTGTACCGGGCTTTAGTGTTTTGTGGAGTTTGTTGTAGCAAGTACTTTTGTTTTGATGTGTATATCAGTGAAAGCTTACAAACGAAAGTTTATAAGTATATGTTTATTATAAGTAATAGCACAATAATGTAGATCACAGAATAGAAGGACGCCCTAAGGCACAATTATCATTTTAAAAAAAGCTCGAAATAGCTTTTTGAAGTTGTTTTTATAATCCGAGACCTCCCCTTTTAAGCTTGGGTGCACCCCTTCCAAGCTTGCCTAATAATTTTGCTCACGAGATGCAACTGATGAGTAAGGAAGTATCTTAGAGGTAATTTAACCACTTTTGGGTGGAAGGTAAGTGAGAAACCATTTAGGAAAAACCACCCTTCATAGATCCGAAAAAGGATAGAACCCAGATCTTGCGTCTTTGACAGGCCAGTCTCAATACGAGAGTGACACATTAGCCACTAAAGTGATTAAAGAACTAATAATAATAAATTTGGACGCATCGAGCAACCATATCATTTAGAGTATACAATAAATAATACAGCAACGGGGGTACACGTAATCAGTTAAATTTGTTCCTATAAAAGGGTTGTCTGACATTTATTTTTGAAGGGCTGCCGTATATATAGTCTAGTCTAGGGCCTCAACAATTCTCCCGCTATATGAATAACAAACGATTTAGGTCGTACCAGAGAATGTCGACTTTATACGTGAACCAAAACCTCTGAGGGTTTTAAATTCTGAAACGTTATTTCATGCTTTGACAACTCTTTAGTTTGTTTTATTCGTGTTCAGAATTGATAATCAGATATAACCGCAAATATCTTGTGGGAGGTAGAGATTTTTGTTAGCTGAAACAAATAATAGTTTGGATGAGAAGGGATAAAGTTGACAAGTTTCTTTATTTAAGCTCTTTCAGACGTGTCGTGTTCTTCTAATAAGAATTCTAGTTTGATTGTTTTTCATCACCGATTTATACTATGTGCATATTAAATAATTACATCAATGTAGGCAAAGTAAGTTGATATTAAAGGAGGTATAAACCGAATTTCCCTGGAGAAAGAGTGGAAAACCATTTAGTAAAATCCAACCTCAGCACACCCGATTGAGATTCTAACCCCTATCTCCCCGTCATTGGCAGTCTAGTCTATTGCGGGAGTGGCGCCGTAGACCGCGTGGCCACCGATGTGGGTTTTTTGGGTGCACAAAGTTGAAGATAAATAAAATCTGGGAGTATGCGAACAAAACACAGTTTAAATACTTCTGATCTAAGATAATGTTTCCCAAGCTCTGGAAAGGGTATCCATAGTGGTACGTGGTAAATCTCGGAGGGAGGGGGGATAGGGGACACATGACGCACCCCTGAGTTTTATGAATAATAAAATTATGTTTTGTAGTATTAAGTACAATAAACAGATTAACAGAGATTTATTTCGTACTATCGTGCTATCACATACTTTTATGCACCTTTATTTCCCTCTGTCACGTATTTGTTTAGCTTAGGTTTTATTACATTTTGTACTTCACAAGATTGCAGGTATTTGGTTCCTCTTTTTTAATGAAGAATCTTAACACTCACGTTGGTTAATCTATGTCCTTGAAAGGCGTACACGACTGGTGTATGTTTGGCAAACACGGATCTAAGGCGTATTCTCGTGCAACAGGCTGGATTGACGTAGAAATAAAAATTTTGAATCCCGACAGGCAGGGTCATTAGGCGAGCCTTGTTGGTCGCAAGCCTCCTTACGGTAGCATTCCAAGAAACGTAACTATGTTATTGTTTAAAAAATATTATTTAAATTAAAAATTCAAATAATTATTTATAAATAAATAACAGTATATAGTGTTATCTAATATCAAGAGAATATATATTGTTCAAATATTGATTGACAACATAATCACTTTTATAGTTTTATGACAAACGGTGCTGCTTTGCCATCGAATCACTTGGATATTTAATTAAAAGCTTCGTAAAATATTAAGAATAAATGTGGAAATATCCCTAATTTTGCAAAAGTTGATTAATAGAGAAGGAGAAGAATCTAAATTTAATGTTTTATCCATTTTTAGGTGTTTTGGCACCCTGTTACTATTATTTTTCTGGGTGTTGCTTATTTATATTATACAGAATTCAACCTGAACGTAAATCTTAAGTCTCAACCAAGACGCATAAAACCTTTGCGCCGGCCCTTCCAGCAGGGTCTACTTGAGTGTAGTTTGTCCTAAATCGGGGGTCCTAACCCATCGACCCTGATAACATTTTGTGCCACCCATTGGCTCATGAACAAAATGAAACCCGCCTCGGTGGGGCAGTTGGCTAACGCTCTAGTCGTGTTGATCTCGACCGCCAAGGACGGGGAGATCAAGGTTCGAATCTCGGTCGGGTGAACTGGGGGTGGTTTTTCATAAATGGTTTTCCACTCTCCCTCTACGCAAATGTGGGTTCACTTCCTCTAATTCAACCTTCCATATTCCTAATCCATTTGTGTAATTAGTACTTAAAGCGTATAACCCGAATGGGTAGTAAGACGTGCTGCTAAATAATAATAATAATAATAATAATAGAATGAAAATTATTTCAAAAGAAAATAGGATAAATATAACTATATATTGTATATAATTTACTAATAAAATACATTTATATTTCATTTACGTATTTTATAAACTATTTTTACTTTTTAAATAAAGAAAAGAAACTTGATAAATTTTTATACAAATGTACTTTGAACCGTCAAATGACAACTCTAGTAGACAAGACAAATCGTACTACCTCCTGCTACGAAACAACAGAGAACATTATTCACGAGAAACCTTCATAGAAATGTTGAATACCCCTGTCCTAAACGATGTTCTGCCACCTTTCTTCACACAATTCGGGTACACTTACCTTTGAGTTATACCTTCATGATACCCCTTTGTGATAATATTATGATAACTTGTACCTTTAGTAAGATGTAGTGCACAAAAATAAATACCTGTAAGATTTTTGGAAATAATTTACCCACAGAAAAAAAAAGTCTGAAGTTGGTTTACATTTTATAAAATAGACATAGCCCTTTACCCGCTTAGACCTCCACATGATCTTAAGTCAACATTCAATAGATTAAACTGCTAATGATGGGGAGCTAGGGGTTCAATTCCCTGATGGGTGTACTGAAGTTAGTACCTACTAAATGGTTTTCCACTCATCTATCACACAAATATTGGTACACTTACTCTAAATTCAAACTTCCTAATCTCGAACATATTAACGTGATCGGTGCTATAAAAACACACACACACAGCTCTGTATACCCCTGAATAATCTAAATAACACACAAAAGAAGATAATGTGAAGACACGTGGTATATCGCATTGCGCTCAAAATATTTACGAAATGCACCTTCTATTGTTTTATATGTCTATCTATTTTTGACACGTTTGTGAGAGATTATTATTTCAAACGTACTGAACCTGATGGTATAAAGGATTTGTCAGTCTAAGAACATTCGGGTTACATTATAATATATTACTTACGATATTAAGGGAATGGATGGTAATGGAATAGTTTTGAAGAAATGTGCGTGAATCTACTTGAAGAAAGAGTGGGAAACCGTTTAGGGGATTCCACCTTTAGTACACGCAACGAGGATTCAAAATCCCCTCTACATGCAGGACAATCCAGAATAAATTATCTTGACATCTAGATATTACACCCACAGATGTGGGTGAAGGATAGTAAAGAATACTCTTTCAACAATCGACCAACCTGCTTTGGTGGCCGCATGGTCCAAGGTGTCACTCTCATGTTACACAGACTGTTGTTTACAGGGAGATCTGAGTTAAAATCCCGGTCCGGTGTGCCAAGAGCGGTTTTCCTAAATGGTTTTCCATTCTTTCTCCACGTAAATGCGGGTACACGTCCTCTGAATTCATCCATCCTCATCCTTAACTAATTAACGTAATTAGTACATACGCGTATAACCTGGTCAAGTAGTAGGACGCGGTAATTAAAAAATAAGCTAATGTGATAGGGAAGAACAAGTTAAAATTTAAAAGAGAGTGTATCTGTATTTGATTGAAAAATGTTTGAGAAACTACTTTAGGATTCATTTCAGGATTTAAACCTTGATTTCCCAATATATGAGTCTGACATTTACCCCAATAGTGTAATCAAATGTGGATGGATAGTAAAATAATTGTAACTAAAGAGTATTAGTTAAATCGTAATATGATTTATTTATTTATTTAGCACCACGTCTTACTACTCGTTCGGGTTATATGCTTAAGTACTAATTACGCTAATGGATTAGGAATTAGTAAGGTTGAATTTAAAGAAAGTGAACCCGCATTATCGTGGAGGTAGAGTGGAAAACCATTTAGGAAATACCACCCCCAGTTCACCCGACCGAAATTCGAACCTCGATCTCCCCGTCCTCGGCAGTCGAACTCAACACGACTAGCGCGTTAGCCAACTACGCCACCAGAGACGGGTAAATCGTTATAAAATATAATTTAAATACATTGAGCTATATTAATTTATAAAACGCACATCAGATATTACTATCAGCCCGAGCTTTATCCATAACACTGATGAATGAAGATTGAGGAATATAAAGTGTTGATGAAATGTAGCCAAATCTATGTACAGGGAGAACGGGAAACAAATTAGGAGGAGAGGGGGGGGAGAGGACCTAACGGTACACTTGATCGGAATTCTAATCCAGACCATCCTGAGACAGGAAAGTGAATACAATACGAGATTTACTCCTTTGTCTGCGTCCCCACCAGTGCGGATACTTATATATTTAAAAAAAATTCTTACACCAACCTTTCCTTTATGATACATATATTTTTTTATACCCACGTCTTACTACCCATTCGGGTAATACACTTATGTACTACTTCAGCTAATTGTTTTAGGAACTAATAAGGATATATTTAGAGGAAATGTACCCATATTCATGTGAAGAGAGAGAAAGTTGAACTTTTTTAAGTACCTTCAGTACACCCAACCGAGATTCAAACCTCAATCTACCAGTCATCAGGCTCTAGTCTATTGCGAGAATAGCGGCTTATACCAAGCTGTCACCGAAGTGAGTTTTTGTAATAGTTGCACATTATTTTGTTGTTTTGTTTTTTGTTTTGTAAAAGAGATGAACCCATCTAAATACATTATCATAATTGCTGACGCTTTCCAAATGTCAGCAGGTTTGTTTTTTTTTGCAAACAAATTCCATAGTATAATTAGGATTGGATGTAGAGAGAAGGAAGTTGGCGTTATTAAATCATCAGACGGTGCGATCCCACGCACACAAAACATTTGATCATTTTGAGTGTAATCAACTTTGAAATAATTGATGCGTGTTTATATCGAGTTAAGCGTCCGTTGAGGACGGTAATTATATTCCGCTTTGAAACAAGCGTTTGAGATATTTAAACAATGTAATATTAAATTATTCTCAATATGTTGAAGGACATACAGTTGTAATAGACTCGAAAGAGAAGAAACAAGGGGAGGGGGAAGGATTATGGAAGGAATAAGTCTAGAATTAAAATAACAACATGATTAAATAATGTAAAGTTTTTATCTCTAGATTACCTTATTAATAATAATTATTAGCACCGCGTCTTACTACCCGTTCGGGTTATACGCACTTACGCTATTGCATAATGGTAGGGTGATTGTGAGATGAAATGAAGGACCTACAGTTTAACGTGGAATCCGAACCATGGTGGAGATCTGGCATTCCCCACATTCACAAGATATCTTGTCAGAGGTGAAGGAAGGGTTTGGTAATCAGATAAATCTGTGCCGGGAATTACCTTATTAAACTTTTATATGGAATACAGATCAACGGATCTATTCTTGTTTGATTTTTAGCACCACATCTTAATACCCGTTCAGTTGATAAGCATTATGTAGACCTAATAATTACACTACTGATTTGTAGATGAATAAGGTTGAATTTAGAGGAAGTGTACCCGCATTGGCGTGTAGGGGAAGTGTAAAACTGTTTTTGAAAAAACACCAGACCGGTAATTGAAATCCGATCTGACCATCATCGGCAGTTAGGTTTATTGCGAGGGTGACACCTTAGACCATTCGATCACCGAAGCGGATGCGCTGCTGGCCTCTTTTGACGCATCATTTGTTAATTTCGCAACGACCACTCCTAGCTTAGAACTTTATGTATTAAAAATGTGAATGGTAAATTAACCGCTTCGTTGATAGAATAGTCTTAATTCTAATGTGTTATTCTTTCAATAGAGTGAACTTCCGATGACAGTGTGATCGGGGTTTGAATTCTGTTAGGACATACTGAGGTTTTTTTTTTTTTACTAAATTGTTTCCCACTTTCCTTCCAAAAAATGCGGGTACACCTCTGCTAAAGTTCAACTTTCCTTATCGCTAACACACTAGCGTAATTAGTAGGCCTGCATATTTGTATAACCTGAACGGTTAGGTAAATGCACTGGTAAAAACAAATTGTGAATTCAATTAATCTAGGTAAAATGTATGTTCCTATTTCTAACTTTAAAGCCAAATTAAATATTTCGCTTCTAAATTTAAAAAATTTAGTCTCACTCTTGATATAGGAGGTTTCGATTTTTTTTAAATATTTATATATATGTTTGTTGGTTTTAACTTCATATATATATATATATATGTTTGTTGGTTTTAACTTAAAATATCATTGTATAAGTAAATCACTCCGCGTTTTAAATGTATAGATAGTTAAATAAAATATATGTACTTATATGATATTTTAATATGATAAAACAAGTTATTTGCATAATTGTTGCAAATTACCGAGATTCGAACCGAATCATAACCCTTTGGATCATAGCCAAGCGTGACAGCACGTCAGTATTCTTTGGAACTTTATATGATTTGTTTGTTGACTTTTCTTTAATAGATTCGTAAGTAGATTGCTGAAGACTTTAAAAAATATAGTACGTTTGATATATTAACTAAAATGTAATTGGAGCATAAATGAAATAATTGCATTAACGTAGGAAGAGAGAATGCAAAAAAAGGAGATAAATTCTGTGTGAAAAACAATTTTCCAGTGCACCTGGCAAAAATTCGAATACCTGACATATAAATTAGCTTTTTTATAAAACGAGTTCTATCACTTACCATGAATCGTAGAGAATAATGAATTTACAGGAATGATGACACCAAAATTTAAACAATTAAAAATAATTTAGTGTTAAATGCGTTGGTTAAAATATAAACTACAGTCACGTAGCACACAATACATCCCAAAATTATCACTTAAAAAAAATTGGAGCACACTGTTTACACTAATGATTTCCGCATACACAAAGTACAAAATAATTATATCAGAATTAATTAACACAGAACGCCGAACATATTTATTTAATTAACACGCGGTTTCACCCAAAGTATACCATACAAACCACTGGTAGGCGAACCTGCAATAATAATAGTATTAATAAAACTCGTATCGGTTAGAAGGCCGCATTCAACTGATTGCTTAGACGCGTGTAGGCTTCGTAGAGGCGTGCCACTACTACAGATATCCGGACTCTGAACGAACGAGACAAATAAGTCGCCTCGAGTCACGTAATGACCATCCCACAACAAATACAGGCTAATGCAACACCACTAGGTGCTTGATAAGTTGAGAGGGGAGGTGCATCTACAAGCTCACAATGAGACAGAAAGAAACACCCCCATGTGCCATACAAGTTGAGAGGGGAGGCACATCTACAAGCTCACAATGAGACAAAAAGAAACACCACTACGTGCTAGATAGGTTGAGAAGGTAGGTACTTATACAAGCTCACAATAAGACAAAAAGAAACACCACCTCGTGATATATAGGTTGAGAGAGGAAGCACTTCTACAAACTCACAATAAGACAAAAAGAAACACCACCACGTGATAGATAGTGTGAGAGTGGAGGTACTTCTACAAACTCACAATAAGACAAACAGAAACACCACCTCGTGATATATAGGTTGAGAGAGGAGGTACTTCTACAAACTCACAATAAGACAAAAAGAAACACCACCACGTGCTAGATAGTTTGAGAGTGGAGGTACTTCTACAAACTCACAATAAGACAAAAAGAAACACCACCACGTGCTAGATAGTTTGAGAGGGGAGGTACTTCTACAAGCTAACAAAAAGAAACACCACCACGTGCTAGATAGTTTGAGAAGGGAGATACTTCTACAAGTTCACAATAAGACAAAAAGAAACACCCCCACGTGCTATATAGGTTGAGAGTGGAGGCACTTATACAAACTCACAATAAGACAAATAGAAACACCACCACGTGCTAGATAGTTTGAGAGGGGAGATACTTCTACAAGTTCACAATAAGATAAAAAGAAACACCACCACGTGCTAGATAGTTTGAGAGGGGAGATACTTCTACAAGTTCACAATAAGACAAAAAGAAACACCCCCACGTGCTATATAGGTTGAGAGTGGAGGCACTTATACAAACTCACAATAAGACAAATAGAAACACCACCACGTGCTAGATAGTTTGAGAGGGGAGATACTTCTACAAGTTCACAATAAGACAAAAAGAAACACCCCCACGTGCTATATAGGTTGAGAGTGGAGGCACTTATACAAACTCACAATAAGACAAATAGAAACACCACCACGTGCTAGATAGTTTGAGAGGGGAGATACTTCTACAAGTTCACAATAAGATAAAAAGAAACACCACCACGTGCTAGATAGTTTGAGAGGGGAGATACTTCTACAAGTTCACAATAAGACAAAAAGAAACACCCCCACGTGCTATATAGGTTGAGAGTGGAGGCACTTATACAAACTCACAATAAGACAAATAGAAACACCACCACGTGCTAGATAGTTTGAGAGGGGAGATACTTCTACAAGTTCACAATAAGATAAAAAGAAACACCACCACGTGCTAGATAGTTTGAGAGGGGAGGCACTTCTACATACTCACAAGGGGACCTCCAAAATACCCGTTGCACACCGAATACATCACGTGAATAGTGATGCCAGAGGCTAGTATTCTATCTCAGCTTGTTGCAGTTTTCATGATTTCTTTCAAATGAGTGATTTAATATCATTTAATATGGTTTGCTTTTCAGTTATTTGTTTTATGTTTTAAATTACAAGTTCCAATTTGTATTAATACTGCTTATAAGTTACGTAATATTAGTTATATTATGTATTTTTTAATGTATTTAACTGGCACTTTCTAAACCGACTGATGATATAAGCACACGAGAATACTATATTAGGGAGAGCCTACTCATTTTGCAGGTAAAGTTATTTTTTCATTTCTCTGGGGGTTATTTTAAACATACAACAATCGTCATATGACCAATGCTTTTTATTCTCCTCCAAAAGAAGGTTTGCTACGGATTTTTATATCTCTCTCAAGAAAAACCTGTTAACCCCGGCCGGGTTTGAATCAACAAACATCGGGTCATGAAGCGAGAACCTTGTCCTAATACCACTGAGATCGACAAAGTCAGTTAATGAAATCATTTAGGGTCAAGGTACGGAGAAAACATCTTTGAGAAAATGCACTCACAGAGTGAACCCAGCTCGGAATCGAACCTTGACATCCTCATTTGAAACCAAGATATTTACACCATGCATCTTCCTCGGGAAATAGCAACCTAGTCTTGAACTAGAATCTCTACAAAAGAGAGTGCCATATTCTGCTGAATTATTAGTCACGTGGTGACCTGGTGGTCTAGGGGTAAAGTGTCAGACTTCTGTGCTGGGGTCCAGGATTCAATCCTCGGTCCCGACACAGACTTATCTGATTGCCAAACCCTTCCTTCACCTCTTACAAGACGTATATTAATCACAACTTGTGAATGTGGGGAATGCCAGGCCTCCACCGTGGTTTGGATTCAACGTTAAACTGTAGGTCCTCCATTTCATCTTACAATCACCCTACCATTACACATTAGCGCAAGTGCGTATAAACCGAGCGAGTTTTTCGTTTAAAATCTCACCTCATGTTATTTTAACTTTAAATTCTAAGCACTAGATCAAGCACCTAGGGCATTTAAAAAAAATTACATATGCTGTGATACTGACGTCTTAAACCACGTTAACAACAGATTAATATGTTATTTTAATGTAGTATTAAATATAATATTAATACATTTTCTCTCTAACTTGAGCCCCGAGGGATAATATCACTTCATATTCAAGAAGAGATATGTAAGATATTTATTTTTAAATTCAAAAAGAAATATTAAGATTGTAGTAACAATAATAACATGGAGGGTAGGGGGTCTACTGTTCACAAAAATACTAGCAAGACTGTAGTAACGATATGAACAGGGAGGGAGCAAGCTCTTCTGATCACAGAACTACTATTAAGACTGTAGTAACGATAACAACATGGAGGGAGCGATGTCTACTGCTCACACAACTACTAGTAAGACTGTAGTAACGATAAGAACAAGGAGGGAGCGAGCTCTTCTGATCACAGAACTACTATTAAGACTGTAGTAACGATAACAACATGGAGGGAGCGAGGTATACTGTTCACAGAACTACTAGTATGACTGTAGTAACGATAACAACACAAAGGGAGCGAGGTCTACTGTTCACAGAACTACTAGTATGACTGTAGTAACGATAATAACATGGAGGGAGCGAGGTATACTGTTCACAGAACTACTAGTAAGACTGTAGTAACGATAAGAACAGGGAGGGAGTGAGTTATACTGTTCACAGAACTACTAGTAAGACTGTAGTAACGATAAGAACAGGGAGGGAGTGAGTTATACTGTTCACAGAAGAAGCTTCTAAGTTTAACACAGCCGTATTGATGACTTAAGCTAAGAGCTAGAAATTATGAAGAGGCTAGATTAGAATGCATGTGTCTACATTAGGGTGAGGAAAGGATAGTCAACTGATATTTAAACTCCTTGTTGCACGCGGTTGAATTTCAATTTACGACATCGAAATTATTTTCTTAAATTTTTGAGTATTTCTAACTGATATGGGTAAGATAGGTGTAAGATTTAGACCGTTTCCACTTGAAATGACAAACATAATCATTGTACAATAAATTTATAATTCTTAGGAATTGTGTAGCACTTAGAACTTGAAACAATAACAATTATAAATAGAGCGTCGCTTCTAATTAGGACTGGTGGCTAGAACTTCACTTGGATTAGAATATTCTACTTTGAACAAAACAAACTCGATTCAAGTTAGTTAAACTCCCGAAACTTCATATTATGTAGAAGTTATACATCATTGAAACCAAACAATATAATTACTAAAGCCAATTACTATACATTGTTTCTGTTTTAAAACTTTAATTCCATTTTGACTTTAAGTTTGCATGAAGTTTTGTCCTTTTGACTAGTATAAAGGGGAAGAAATTGATGGTAAATATTTTTGCCGTTAATATTATTTAGAAAATTATATTCTTGTCGGATTAAATTAAATATTGCTCGACTAGATACGTTTAAGTTTAATCTTATACGCATAGTAATATCAACAGTTCTTGAATATTTGTCAAGGGCAATGCGAAATATTTGACCCGGACTTTTTCTCTTAATTTAAATCAATGGTACGGTGCACCATACAGATTTTCTCCCTCTTTTATCTTAAAGTAAACACTTACAAAAAAAACTAAAACAGTTTGTGAAACGAAACAATAGATACATACATTTTTGTAGAAACATTACACCAAAAATCATAAATGAAATGATATATACTGTTACTTACTTACTCTATGGAATTAGGGACTAGAAACACTGTTACAGAACTGAGCCAAGAGAAATATATTGGTCCATCAAAGAGAATAAAAATCAAATTAATTTTCAAAGACCTGAACTAAAAAGTATAGATATATTTGCTTATAGTTCATAAATTGTTGGTTTTATAAATATATATTTTAATTAAAAGATTTGTATCTTTAATAGTACTACAACTTTACAATGAAAAGTAATTCTGTTTCTCAAATAGTTGCGGATAAATGACGAGAATTAGAGAATTTCCCCCTCGTTAAGTACCCTCAAAGTCATTTTCATTAGAAAATGAGATTTACCATTTTGTTTATAATAATAAACAGGGTCTAGATGTAAAATTTAACCAAAATCGTTTAAGCGAATTTCGAGGAAATCAATTTTTTCTCTGTTTGTTCTCCAGTAAACAACCCTTAAATTTAGGTTTGGATATCTATTTCCAAAAACCCTCGAGGGGACCTTATATAAACCCCAAATACCAAGTTTTAGCTCAATCGTTAAAATAGTTTCGGCTTTAGCCCAAGGTACAGACGGACGGAAGTCATTGTGAAAACAAATTTTTGTTTCAAGGGCTCATGAAATTCCAAAATTGATCAAAACCTCAAGTTAGATTTATTTGACAATCACAATACTTTCTCTCCGAGGTGTCAAGGGAAAGTAAATGTTTATGTGCAAATGCTTCAAATGCAGCTATGGTCATCTTTATCTATATTTTATACTAATAAAATAAAGTGTTTGTCTGGCATGAGCATTGCGCGATATCTACCACAAGCAGTGGTCTGCGATTTTAAAATGAGTAACCTCTGTGCATGAACGAGTCCACCTCGAAGCCGAAATTTTAAAATTTTGATTATATAGTATTTTAATTATTTTTTTATCACTGCGTCCTACTACCCGTAGATTGTATCCGCTTATGTCTTAATTACGCTAATGGTTTTTAAGAATGAGGAATATCATATTTGGTAAGAAATGTACCCACATTTGCGTGGTAATAAAGTGTAAAACTATTTTTGATAAACCACTCTAAGTAAACCCGACCAAGATTCGAACCTTGAACTTCCCGTCAACGTCAGTCTATTCTACTGCGATAGAAGCGCGTTAGAACTAAAGACCATCGAATTGATTTTAAAATAAGTTAAACGCTTTGTTGATCCCCGGGCAACAAGGCTTAAGGGCACCATTTTTAAAGTCACCTTTCCACGTACAGTCATTAAGAGCGTGCATCACACGCCAATCAATTCTGTTATACAGTCGGCTCAAAATCGTAAATTTACACCAACACTATTGCTCGTGGATCATTTATGATTAAACATTAATGGAGATAAAGATTTAACAGATGTTCCAATACAGAACATTGTTGAAATATTAAATATTTGGATTTAAAAAGACTACAGCGAAAAGGTCGTATTTGACCATTTTAAATTGTCTTCACAGGTAAGAATTGTACACAAATCTTCATTCTGTCATAATAGGGACATACTGTTGTCATTAACAGTAAGTTTTGTCGCTTTATCCCCCATCGTCACCGAGTAAAGTCTCGAGTATTCATTCAAATACAACTGCACTGCACACATTCCTGGCATATCTTGGTATTTTCTTATCACGTTAACTCCTATACCTCACGCGAACAGGGAACTGAGTTGGTCCTCCTCTGATGAAACATTTCTCATTAGCAAAGCCGGCTATTTCAGCTAGTGTGACCAATACCTAATAACCATTGAGATTTCCACGTGTATAAAGTTAAAATAAACGCATCTACTGAAACATTTTTTCGTCTTACAAAATAGTTACTAGTTTAAAAACCGTATGGGTAAGGACCCTTATTCACTTTTTATTCCATCCCATTCTAACACATCAAGTTTATCCAAAATGTTAATACACAAAGAAACCCAGCAAGGAGTTCCTGATGTATGTATTTTCTGGCTGAATACACTCCAGGTGTATAAGCTTTCAAAAAATAACACTTCTAATAACTTTTAAAACTCACAACCAATATATAGACATACCCCACACTTACGACAGGTTAGGTTTCAGACCACTGTTGTATTTTAAAAACCTGCACTGCAGTGGTCATATATGGACCTAGCTGTCGTAAACAAATAACACATTTATAAATAAAATAAACAAGGTTGGTTTTTATATTTAAAAAAAGAGTTAGCAGACAAATCACTGGACACTGATGTGAGGGGTAGAGTAATGTTGCTCAAGGTGTCGTATCTGTGAAGCAAGTACCTTCAGTTTGGAATATGGTGGCAGTTTAAAAGAGTCGTAAGTCTTGAACTGGAAACAGACGAAGTGGTTTATATCCACTCGACTTAACATTATATTTAATCATTGAAAAATGACACCTGGATACGGGAATCGAACCGACCGGATTTCGAACCCCATACTCTCCATCATTAGCACAGTATATTGCAAGAGTGATGTTTGTAATTATATTGATTTAGATCACTCTAAAATATATATAAAAAGTCATGGATGAAGGTAATTTTTCTTTAAAGTAACATATGTAGAGTATCCTTTTATGTTCTATCCATGAAGAAACACGCGCTTTTCAGAAATAATGTGAAAAGGATTGCATCATTAAAATATATTTTTTATACCATTTTTCCTGTTAAAGGAACAACTCCACAATATTTGTCAAAGTACGCCAATTCCCTAAACCAATAAGAAGCTAGCCTTCACAACACCTGTCGCCAGGACTCTTTCTATTAGTTAGTTTTCACACTGTTGACGAAGGGAGAAAGAGGCAAGGGGTATGTCATATATAAGCCGTTTGTGCGTATGATTAAGAGCAGCCTTACGCACAAGTTTCACACCCACGCTCACACAAGCAACTCAGTTAGGGACTCACTGGAATACACAGAATACAATAACTTACATTAATATCACAAATGTGCATTGATATAAAGCATTTAATTGGAGTATGTATAAGTAATTAACAGTTGTTATTTGAATAAACCGTGTGTGAATCAACAGCCATCAATAGTTCTCTTTCTTACATTTATTAATTATACCGATTTAATTAGTGCTCGACCACGAAGCAATTAACAGCTGGTTAAACGGTATCTATTCCGTATAGTGATGATAGGCGCTCGACCACGGAGCTATAAACAACCTAAATATTATCACAGCAAAATTATATCTGGAAAGAATCCGCAGTGTTTCATGTTTTAAGCCATGCAACCACCAAAGGGGGTAAAAGTTTATTCTCTGTATCAAATTGCATGGCATTAATATTGTATTTAAATAAATTAGCCTTCAACTTTAGTATTATATAAGGGAATAAATAGCAAAGTTTTTTTTTAACTATGTTTTTAGCCGTATCTATACACGTTTTTTAAAATTGAAAAATCATTTTGAAGTAAACACATTACGACAGTCGACTGGACACATGATTTCCTCACCACAAATGGTCCACACACGCAAGGGTGGCAGCTCAGACATATAAAAGAGATTGTTCAGACATAACGGTTTTTCTCGGCTATGCAATAAAAAGTCACGTTAGGTATAACGTTGTTTACCAACCTGGGCGGCACCACCCTCCATAAAGAATATATATTTTATTTAGCACCGCGTCTTACTACCCGTTCGGGTTATACTCTTATATTATAATTACGCTAATGGTTTTAAGGATTAGGAGGGCTATATTAAGAGGAAGCTTATCCACATTTGCGTGGAGATAAATTGGAAAATTATTTAGGAAAAACCGCCCTCAATACACCCGACCGAGATATATATCTCGATCTTCCCATCATAGGCAGTCTAGTCTAGCATTAGAGTAGCGCTTTAGACTATGTGGCCACTTAAGCGGTTAGTAAATTTTCAATGTTGACCGAACAAAAAGTTTGTATTTTTTTTTTTTTTGTAAAGTTCTTCATGTCAGAATCTTCCTGTAGACCCATAGGAACTATAAAACAAGCATCATTCAGTCCAAATGACGCGATTAATCGATAAAACTGGTTTTCCCATGCAATCAGGGATGTAGTCAAATGGTGGGATAGAGAGATTGTATCTAGGTCATCTGTTGGCTGACAGGAAAAAAGGAGTCTGTCAAACTTTTAGGGGAAGTTAAACTCATTTAAATGCTGCACATTGTAGGTTGACGTAATCTGCTACCATAAAATATTGTTTAAAAACTAAATAAAAAGATAAACCTCCCTTTCCAAGCACCAGAAAACAAACAAAAACTTAGCTTAACATATAAATGGAGAACCCATTATCGTCTGTGACGTCACTTTAAAAGTAATGAAGTATGTGTTTCAGGTTAACGTCTTACTTATCAACTTCGGTGGTCGAGTGGTCTAGGGCGTCTTTCTCTCTCAATATACCGCACTTCCGATGACGGGGAGTTTGGGGAATAAATAAATACCAGTTAGGTGTGATAATGATGTTTTAACTGAATGGTTTTACGCTCACCTTCCATTAAAACCAAGGTACACTTTCCTATAAACTCAACCTTGCCCATCTTTAATACATTTGTGTAAATGAATAATTAATATGTAACCAAAACAATACTAAGACCAATATATTATTTTTTAGCACCACGTCTTACCACCCGTTCGTATTAAACGCTTATGTACTAATTTCATAAAGGTTTTTTTTAGGTAGGAGAAAGTTTATATTTGGATAAAGTGTACCCGCACTTGCGTGGAGGTGGAGTAGAGAATAATTTTGAAAAAACCACCCTCAGTAAAACCGACCGAGATTCGAGCCTCTATTTCCCCATCCTCGCCAGTCTAGTCTACTGGGGAAAGTGACGTCTTGTACCATGCGCCCACCAAGGTGGGTCTCGCATATATATATTAATTAGAGATGCCGGTAATTATATACTAATACATTTTAAGTACTTCTCAATGTCCATTCGGTCTAGCCACCTTTTAATACGCTAGTTAGTAGGAGCTGAGTAGGATATAGCTTAGAATAAATTCACCAGAATTTTCTCAGAGAGAAAGTATAAAACTTTTTAGGAAAAATACTCTCTTATCATACCCAACTGAAATATAAACCCCAACCTCCTCATAATAGCTTAACCAGACCATGAGATCTTGATGGCTTACCTAGAGCGTGTGTCTGCTGATGCGGGTTTGAAACCAGCCCAGCCATGTTGCTTTGTTAAATTAATAATATTAATTTTCTCTTTGGAGAAAGTAATTAGTATGCTTTAAGTTTATAATTTGCTTAACCATCATGAAACCCGCCACGGTGGCCTCATTGTCTAACTCACTACTCTCGTAGTAGATTAGACTGACGATGACGGGGAGTTCGAGGTTCGAATCTCTGTCAGCTATGCCGGGGGTGGTTTTTTCAAAAGGGTTTTCCACACTTTCTCCACGCAAATGTAGGTAAACTTCCTAAAGCTTTAGTCTCCCTTATCCCTAAAAACCATTAGCGTAATTAGTATATAAACGTTTAAACCGAACCTGTAGTACCACGTGATGCTAAAAAAAACTTGAAAGTAACTTTGACTAATCCTTTTCGCACTAATATTATATTCATGAATTTTTCTTAAAATATCAATCCTTAAATTACTTATTTTCTGTCATTGAGAAGTAATATCAAAAGTTCATTTGTTAAACTCATTATTTAAAAAAAAAAGTTGATATCTCATCTCCACCTCCCTTTCTGTTGATCACGTGACTGTCTAGTTCCAAACATCAACTGTGAGCTAAACGCTACAGAGATTTCAACGAGTAAACAATACTGATAAAGGTCCTATTTGGTTAAATTATACTGTTCAATTGGGGCCTTAATGAATTTCTAATGGAACAAGCTTTTGAATTAGATTACAAACTCTATGTAGGTTAACATACCGCGTGTTTATATGGTAATGCTAGATAATTAATTGTATTTATAGCAACTGGCCTTACCATATAAGGAATTTTAAGAAAATAGTATTTCCAAGTCTTATTACCTACCCGTTCGGGATATAAACATTTAATTACACTAATGGGCCGTGGCGGGAGAAATTTAAAAGTTTTATATACAACTAATAAAACGCTATAAAATATTTATGTATAAAGGATGAACAAAATATTATATCAAGGGGACGTGGACTGAGGGAATGTGGGTATGTCTCTTAGCAGAGGTCTTCAGTTGTGTTACTTTTTTTTTTTTAGTACGTCGTATTTTCGGTCAGTGCTATGTTGGTTGATACTCAAAAGTTAATGCTTAAATATGTTGAAATTTGATAAAATAAAATTACCACAAAATATGGATTATCACCGAAACATGTCGAAATTCCACTTTCTGACTAAGAAGTGATTTTGGCTAACTCATAGGATTTAAATTTTGTATAAATATTCACTACATTTTTAATCAAATTTATTTTAATAAATTTCAACATACTTATACGATTATTAAAAAAAATTATATGTGTATGAACTTCAACTAATTTAACCTCACTTTTATCAATATCTATTTTGTTTTATATTTATCTCTAATAATATTTATTTGTATTTATTTTTAGCACTACATCTAGCGACCCGTTTATGTTATATGCTTATCTACTAATTTTGCTAATGGGTTAATGATGAGTGGGGTTAATTTTGTAGGAAGTGTACGCGTATTAGTGTGGAGGAAGAGTGGAAACCGTTTTAGAAAAAAAACTCAGTACACTGAATCGTAATTCGAACCCGCACCTCCCCGTCACCGGCAGTACAATATATTTCAAGAAGGACGCCTTAAGCCATGCAACCAACAAAGATGCGGATAGTGTAATATTCTCTATATCAACCTACATGATATTAACATTGTTTGAAAAAAAGCAATTAAACTTCACTTATATACATATATATAATTAAACCCTTTACTAAATATCCAATGATTTTGTCACTAATCTATACTTCTATACTAATATTATAAAGAGGAAAGATTTGTTTGTTTTTTGTAATGGATAAACTCAAAAACTACTAGACCGATTTTAAAAATTCTTTCACCAATATAAAACTACATTATCAGCAAATAACATAGGCTATATTTTATTTTGAAAATTTAATTATTATTTTTTTTAATTTAATTTATTCTTCATAAAAATGTCGATAGTCACTCATATTTTATGGTAGAGTCTATGATGATTCTTCAATATGTGTGTTGAAAGTAATAATGGGGGGG
>CABEEJ010001189.1:34962-45571 GCA_901482245.1 Timema douglasi
GGGGGGGGGGGGGCGGGAGTAGCTTTTCACTTTGTCTTCATAAACTCTGGATCATTTCGGACTTCTTCTTCAAGTCAACGACGTGGTATTACTTAAATCCACCGCCCTCAATTTCTTTGGAAAATACACGATAAATCACCTAGGCGTAACTTGTAGACATTAAAAGAAGAAAAGATCAACGTTTTGAGAAAAGGGTTTTGGTCGACAATGACTCAAGTTCGTGCTCAACTTGCGGTTCCATTTTATTTTGTTATGTATCAGGACACACCCAAGCATTCTATTCAGTTTATTTAGGTATTTATTTAAAACACAGATTATTCCAGCACATGATTTACAAACTACTAAACTATTCTCGTATGTTTTTGTAAGGAAGAAACTTTTAGAAAATACAAACATACTTTTTTTGCAGGCGGCGTTGATAACATTTTACTATATTATTGGTGTAATTTTATGGATAGTGATAGAATATATTTACAGTGACATCTGCAGATCACATGACCTGACGTTTGGATACGTGAAAGTAGATCTAGTAGCTTCACTAGCTGTCAGATAAATTCCTCCCTCTGAATGAACCCGTCTAAGAAAGGGAAAGAGACACGCGTTCGGTAGCCACGTGATCTAATGAGCTAATCTCGTGTTGGACTAGACTGTCGAAGACGGGGAGATTGAGGTTCGATAAAGGTCGAGTGCACTGAGGGTGGTTTTTCCTAAATGGTTTTCCACTCTTCGTCGTGTGTACACTTCCTATAAATTAAGCCTTCCTAATCCCTAACCCATTAGTGTAGTTAGTACATGGCATATAAGCTGAACAGGTGGTAAGACGCACTGTTTAAAGTAAAACGATCTCTTTTTTTTTTAGCAGCTAGGGGAATCGAAATAGAATCATCTACACTTGGTCGACCCTTTTGTTCACTCAGACCCAGATAGGGACCTTAATACAAATATTGTATTTAATTTACAAGAGCCGTGCCATAATGTATTATATGTAAAAGTTTTCAAACCAACCTCAGTGGCCGTATGGTCTAAGGCAGGGATCGTTGACCTTTTTATGTTCAAGGACCAAAGTTTATGTCTCTTGTTGGCTCGCGGGCCACAATACTTTACCGTCAGTATTAGGGTTGAAACCATATTAAAATTTTTTAAATTAGCTCTTCTTATGCAAGGTGACCTGGTGGTCTAAGGATAAGATGTCAGACTACTGTGCTGGGGGTTCGGGTTTGAATCCTTGGTCCCGGAACAGATTTATTTGATTACCAAACCCTTCCTTCACCTCTGACAAGACTTGTATTAATCACAACTTGTGAATGTGGGGAATGCCAGGCCTCCACCGTGGATTCGGATTCCACGTTAAACTGTAGGTCCTTCATTTCATCTCACAATCATCCTACCATTTCACATTAGCGTAAGTGCGTACAACCCGAACGGTTAGTAAGACGTGGTGCTAATAATAATAATAATAATCATCATCTTACACACTTATGCTCACACTATGTTTATTATTATTATTAGCACCGCGTCTTACTAACCGTTCGGGTTGTACGCACTTACGCTAATGTGTAATGGTAGGATGATTGTGATATGAAATGAAGGACCTACAGTTTAACGTGGAATCCGAACCACGGTGGAGGCCTGGCATTCCCCACATTCACAACTCACACTATGGATTAAGGTTTCTTGAGAAGAATGTTCTCTGTGGTTTCATATTAGGAGGAAGCGCGATTTTTCGTGTCTACTAGAGTTGTCATTTGATGGCTCAAAGTACATTTGTAATAAAACATGATACTTTTCTTCGCGTAAAAAGTAAAATTCGTTTATAAAATATCGTAAAATACTTATTTATTCTAGTAGTTGATTATTATACTACTATAAGGCCACATGGCTGACTCACTCACTGACATGAATGTTTACCCACTTACAGATGAGCTAGAAACTTTAAATTTGACAAACTTATAGCTTCTAGCCTGTGACCGACGGGAAAATTCCAAAAAATTAAATTTTTAACACCCGAAAAAATTCACAAATGGTGGAGCAAGTTTAAAGTCAGTGCGGACTTTTCTTTGGAGGTCTCTTGAGGCTAAACGGTAAGACCGATCAAAAATCTGTTCTGGAATTGCATTAGTTTACATCCACTTGAAAAGAAAATACAATGGGGGTTTAAGGGTGGAGCCCCCAACGAGCAAAACTAGTATAAAATACATAACTGTTTTTTAATTTTGTCTCTTGAAATCATTGTATATTGTTCATTAGCCCAGTGGGCCATAAACAATGTCATCGTGGGATGCTAGTGGTCCGCAGCCCGCGTGTTATGAACCCCGATCTAAAGCAACGATTGGTGACCTTCATCTCATGGGTCACATCCGGCCTACTGGATGATTTTATCTGGCCATCAAAATATTTATCAAACCAACAATTGTTCTCATAAAAATAGACAATTACCTAATTGTTATAGGCCTATGATAAATATAAAGTTGACATTTTTTGCTCGATATATTTGTTGCAAAACTGGCCTACTATATTTTTTATAACGCGATATAAAAAAAGTTTACCTACCCCTGCTCTTGAAATAGACTGGACAGCTGAGGACAGGGAAATGAGGGATCGAATACCAGTCGGGTGTACCAATATTAGTATTCCTTAAATATTTTTCCACACTTCCTTTACGCAAAATCAGGCACATTTCATCTAAATGTATCCTTCCTCATCACATTAGCGTAATTATTACATAATCATTTAATACGAATGGGTAATAAGACATAGTGTTAAATATAATAGTTTAATTAATTAGTTTATAAATTGAATAGTCTTTGATAAACTTTTTAAAATTATTTTGATATGTGTTTAAATATTAATAAGATACTAAACAAACAATGTTTTAACTAATTTATTAAGTAATCACACGATTTAAAATCTAACTTAATTCTAGAGCTGACATAACACCTTATTTAATTTCCCGGTCGTAAATTCATCACACCGAAAAGGGGAACCTTAAATTAACCTTTGAAACATTTTTTGTCCATACTGGGAATCAAATCCGGGAATAGTATCCAAATAAACAATAGCGCTACTGACTGAACTTAAGCGGTGTACAAGCGTCTAATTCTTCCAAAATTGTCAATTTGATATTAAGTTTAACGACCACCTCTAGGGGTCAGAGCTCCTGGCTACGGATCCATAGGTCCCGGTTTCAATCCCCTGTGATTACATACTTTCTGTGAAGTGGGTTCAACTCAGTCTTGTGAGGACAATTGAGGAGCTACTTGAATGAAAAATTAATGGCTTCAATTTAGAAAACTTAGACTAGCTGCTGGATAGTTCATTGTGCTGACCATTTGAAAACCTCTTCCCACAGTAATTGGCACTATCTTCGGCAACATATGGTGTCAGCTCGATTGGTATGGCTTGATTGCAGGCCGACACTGTGAAAGTAATTAGGTTTAATAACATTTTGATTGGATTGAACTTTTTAAAATATCAAACATAACTTATAGTTTTGTGGTTAGATTTGTTAACATTTCACTTTATCAGTAGTATTATTTCATAGTTATTTATATTACCAATGAAAGTGGATAGCTTCAACTTACATAACACGACTTAATAATTTGGTAACTGTAAAAAATGTTCTTACCTAGTTCCTAGC
The DNA here is from genome assembly GCA_901482245.1 of Timema douglasi. NCBI lineage: Eukaryota > Metazoa > Arthropoda > Insecta > Phasmatodea > Timematidae > Timema > Timema douglasi. The sequence continues at coordinate 38,600 of CABEEJ010001189.1, forward strand.
GAACAAAGGAATCAGTCTCGTAATGTCCGGTTTAAGGGCGACGTCGAGAGAGGGTTAAAACTGGAATGCTAGCAGGGTGCACTGAAGATGGGGTTTCCTAAATTGTTCCAATCTCACTATAAGAAAATGCTGTTACACTTCCTATAAATTCTACCCTACACATCCCCACCTCATCTTTGTAAATATTCAGATTTTTTTTTCACTGCTTATGAGGTAAGCATTGGGGGGTAGAATTACGATAAAATGTACCCACATTTTCGTGGAGGAAGAGTGGCAGAAAAGATAGGAAAATCTCGTTCAGTAATTCCAGAAGGGATTCGAACTTCAACTTTCCCGCAACCAGCAAACCATGTTAGATAATTCTGACGTTTATTCCAAGTGACCAACAATGTGAGTAAAAAAAATTATATTACTATCACTGAAATTGTTTGATATATTTTAAATTAGTTTATATAAACGAATATATTTTATTGTCAATTTCATTAATCATCTAGCTACTTTTGGGGCCACGGATTAGCCAATTAACCATCCAGTTTCAATCCTCGGTCCCGGCAAAGATTTATCTGATTACCAAACCCTTCCTTCACCTCTGACAAGACATCTTGTGAATGTGAGGAATGCCAGGTCTCCACCGTGGTTCGGATTCCACGTTAAGCTGTAGGTCCTTCATTTCATCTCACAATCACCCTACCTTTGCACATTAGCGTAAGTGCGTACAACCCAAACGTGTAGTAAGACGCGGTGCTAATAATAATAATAACCTTCCAGTTCTTCATAAAACATATATATATATATATATATATCATGTTTTAAAGCATTAATGGTTGTCTCCAATTTTAATAAAGTCCTAGTAGTAAGCCATGATATACTTTAATTTGTTTATAAAAATTACTATTACTAAAAAAATTGTGTAATTAATACAGCTAAGTGTTATGTCACGTACCCTTTGAAATTCTTCAGCTATGCTTGGGGGTACATGTACCACAGTTTGGAAAACAAATTGTTACACGAATTTACACAATACAACTTGAAAAATCTGAAACTCTTAATACCTATAATTATATTTTACAACCATTTGTGAGCTTAAAAAAAATTGAGAAGTATTTCTAAACAAACTCTACTACAGATTTAATTTTTGGAGAGTAAAGCTATTGTTTTCGAATATTGGATGGTTTAGGGTGGGGAGCCGATATATATATATATATATTTGGTTCCCAGATCCACCACCAAGTGTTTGGAGCGGGTGTGACTGAACAAACAGATATGATTGTTCTACTCCCATGATGCCCTTCGCTTCATTCATGAGGTACAAATTACTCTTGGCGGCATGGTCTAATGAGGGCGCTAATTACCCTCAGTTATAAACAATGGCTAACCGTTGATGGGACATTAACGGGTCGTGATGTTCAAGAGGGAACGGGGGATTCTGAGTGATAGGAGTCTAAGGGGGGGGGGGGNACTATTGTTTGGTCGCGTGGAAGGCCGCCAGATGGGATTGCTCTCACACACCCCTCAACAAACTCACACACGCGCACATTTAACGAGATTCGAATCAAATAGGTGTCACTTAACCCTTTTTGAGAGAGGAACGTCTGCTTTTTTATTTTTTTTACTATTATGAATGACTGACTGGCTCTAGTTTAGTAATAACTTTAGTTCTATATGCGCCTTAATGGTGGTCTCATGGTCTAAAACTTAAGTCTCGTGACGGACTGGATTGCCGATGATGGGGAGATCTAGGTTTATAACCCTGTTGGGTATATTGCGATTGTGTTATTAAAACGTTATCACCTCTACTTACACGCCAATTTAGGTAAATGACCTCTGAAATTCAAACTTCCTATTTCCTATTCAACTAACACAATTAATATATGCGTATAACATGAATGGGTAATAAGACCCTGGGTTGAAAAACTATAATTTTTAAGAATATAGAGTATTCAGAGAGTATGAGTTTATGTAATGTAGAGGGTCACCTTTCACAACGAAATAATTAGCTTAATTTATGGTGTGTTTTTTTAGCACAAAATTTTTAAATGTGCACCAAAAAATATTTAAAAGTTTCTTTCAATTACCATGCTACATTATACTTATGGCTGGGTTCTAAAACTCTGTAAATAAAGGGGGGGGCCTACATTTATACACGTGTATTACAAAAACGGCGACTCATAGGTCTATTGTTGTTTTTACATTAATTGCTGTTTTCAGCCCTTTACCTGGGTCAGATTTTTATCCAAGCCATAAATTCTTAACTAATTGCTTTTTAGGCCTGTCTTAGCTTTATTTACCTTAAAATACATCTTAATACTAGGAAGAGAACAACATCCTATCTCCGACCATTAATTTAGCAATGTGAAAGCGTAAACTTATATTTTCATCAATGATAAATATTTGGCCATGCCGGGAATCAAACCTGGGACCCTTAACTCAGTAGGCAGACACGCTACCGACTGAGCTAAGGTGTTGGACACATGTTGTATTCTGGAGAAATCACGATTAACGTAACGTAACGTAAAGGATATTTTCATGCTTTAAAATGGGAGCCATCTCGAAGCACTTATTTTAAAGTTGGCGTGACGTAACGTTCGTTTATCGTAAGAGTTGTCCAGGGGAGATAATTCAAGGTACAGTAGCCCCACGGCTTCTTTGGTGCTGACTGACAGCTCACAGCTGACAGCTGATGGCTTTGAAAAGTTACCAGACCACATTATGTATCTCTACGCCGAACCATTTAATCTGCAAAAGCATTTATTTAACAGCTGTCACTTCTGACAGTAAAAATTTAGGTATATACCTAAATGATGACTGTTAGTTGTCAGCTGTGAGCTGTCAGTCAGCACCAAAGAAGTCATGGGGCTACTGTACTTTACGTTACGTGAAGTATCAAGCATAACATATATTTTATGCTAACTTGGACAGGTACTATGAGGTTTTGTGAAGGATCTACCGGAATGTCACTTGGTCTCGATCTCTAAAATAAAGGTAAAATGCATATAGTGTATTTTTTTAGTGCTTATAATCCTTAAAAACTAGCAGTAAAGAACAGGACAAATTTTAAAAGATCTCCCCGAACCAAGCTGCAGGTTTTTGAGTGATAATGAACGTGATCTCGCCCTAATTATTTTCTAAGGGTACGGCCAAACTGGAGCGAGCGACTGAGCGCGCGTGCTTGAAAGATAGAACTAGTTCTATTTTTCAAACACGTGCGCTCGGCCCGGCACAGTCTAGTTTACAGGCGCTAGGCAATATTATTGTTTGTTGGGTCATTGAGTGCTGGGGAAACTTCTCGTTTTGACATTTTTATTACTATGGATAAGTCTAGCACACTCGCTACTAATGACCTAATACATATATATATATATATGTAAAACTGATATGTTAAAATACTTCGATATTATTTTCAAAGTAGGCCTTCACAAATAGGAATCACCATTAGCGTGGAGAGAGTATGAGAAGACCACAACATTAAATCACTAGTCAAAAACCACTCTCAGTTCACTGAGCCAAGATTCGAACCTTTGACTCCTTGTCAACAAATATCGAGTGCTATTTGCTAATCACGCGCTCGCTCGCACGCTTGTCAGTCTGGCCACCCAGTCACTCACGCGCTCGCTTATCAGTCTGGCCGATCCCTAATGTATAGTTATAAGGTGATTGTGAGATGAAATGGTGGACCTACAGCTTAACGTGGGATCCGAACCACGGTGGAGGCCTGGCATTCCCCACGTTCACAAGATGTCTTGTCAGAGGTGAAGGAAGGGTTTTGTAATCAGATAAATCTGTGCCTGGACCGAGGAATGAACCCCGGACCCCCGGCACAGAAGTCTGACACCTTACCCCTAGACCACCAGGTCACCCATAGCTACGCTATTGTGTTAGGGATGGTAAGGTTGAATTTAGAGGAGGTGTACCCGCATTTTCGTGAAGGGAAAGTTTAAATCCACTTATTAAATACCACCCTCAGTACACCCGTCTAGAATTCAAACCCCGATCTCTACATCATTGGTATAATAATAGTATGATGACTTATACCATCTGACCATCAAAGTGGGTCAAGCTTCTAGTATTGAAATTATTTTTAGACTAATCACCCTTAACTCCTCGCGTTCCATTTTAGTGAACAATTTGTTTTCAAAAAGTTCAAATTTATTAGTTGTGTTTTGCTCGCGTTGTATATTTACGTCACGTTAATTTGCTCGTCATTCCAAAATTAGATGTTTAGATATTTGTGGGCCCATAGGGTCGGGGTCTGGAGGAAATTGACCCATTTGTTTTCCCACATGGGTGGCCCTGCATATTATGTGATTCTAGCAATAAACAAATGTTGTTAGAAGTTGGAGGGAGGCGTGGGCGTATGTTCAAATATCAGCGTGGCGCTTTGTTTTGTTTTTGTTTATTTAGCAGCACGTCTTACTAACCATTCGGGCTATACGCTTATATGCCGATTATTCTAATTATTTTAAGAATTAGGACGGTTATATATATATATACAGGAAGTGTACCCACATTTGCTTTTAAGGAAAGTGGAAAAAAAAATTAAAAATTCAGTAAATCCGATCGAGATTCGAACCTTGATCTCCCTGTCTATCAGCATCTAGTCTACTGTGAGAGTAGAGCCTTAGATCATGTGGTCATTGAAGTGGGTTGCTTTGTTTTAAACATTTAGAGATAAATGAAACATTGTTATAGTAATGAACGTGTCACATGCTGATTTAACAAGGAAACACACTCGAAAATATAAACAATTAAGCTAGCTTTGTTAATTTTAGAGATAAATGGGTCATAATATTCAGTGGTGCAAGTATGAATTTACTTTAGTGTAGGTTGGAAAGGGGAAGCACAAATGATTTAGAGTTATTATTTCTGTAATTTTTTCTAATTGGAAATTTAAGGGCATTTTAAATGTGAATAATGGTCCAATTTTTTTAAATATCAAGTCGTAAGCTTGGTCTTAAATGTATCCTATACAGTCATTGTTATCTCCAGTGCTCTATATTTTAGTTTGTATTGATATTTTTTTTAGATTTCATTAAAACTATTTATGTTTTTGAGGGGCCGAGAAATTCCAGTTCTATTCCTGGTGTTTTGAGGGCGTATTTTTCTAAAAGGTTCCCCACTCTTCTTTTACGCAAGTTCGGGTATATTTACTCTGAATTTCACCCTCCTCATCCCTAAACAATCAGTGTATAGACGAGTGTAGCTCGAATGTGAGGTAGAACGCGATAAATAATTATTTTAAGACAAACAAACAAAAAATCCCTAAATGTACCCAAACGGGAATCGATCTCCAATCTCACCATCACAGGAAATATTAAAAAAAATATCTTGACGCTTATTACGTATGTCCAGGAATGTGGATAAAACTAAATTCAATAAACAAATAGCATGTTTCTGCAATAAAACCAGAACCAATGTCAATAATGATTTGGTTTGACCTCATAGTTAGTTGGTGTCGTTTCTACCTACTGAGAAAAAAGTGAATGGTCTGATTCCTGGTACCGATGGTTAACCCAGTAGAGGGGGAGAGGGGTAAGATGCAAATAATGTTAATAAAAACATGAATCATAAAAAGTTTAACTCAATAAAATGTTACATTTTAAGAATAGGCCTACGACTTGATAATAAATCATTATTATTATTATTATTATTATTATTATTATTAGCCCCTTGTCTTACTACCTGTTCGGGTTATTCGCACTTACGCTAATGTGTAATGGTAGGGTGATTGTGAGATGAAATGGAGGACCTACAGTTTAAACGTGGGATCCGAACCTCTGTGGAGGCCTGGCATTCAATTGATGATTAAAAGGTGTTGCATTACGCACATTAAAATTACCCCTAAAATGAGAAAAAGAGCAAAATTAGGAAGGTTAGCCCCCTTTCAAAAAAAAAAAAAATTGATAATTTCTTATTTACTATCCATACAATATCGAAATATATTCAGCTAGTAGGTGAGCCACCATTAGAATGTCTAACCACATTATTGTTTTTAGTTACCAAAACTCTAAATAGCTTATATAACCATTAGGTAATCGAAAGATATTTTGTTTTTAATATTTTTAGGCGACTTTCTTCCCTAAGCCCCCATTAACAAAATTTAGCTATGTATTAAACTTTGATTGCTTAAGCCCCTCCCGTTAAACTAAATATATACGAATATACGAAACTTTAGTTTTACTGATTGCTTTCTATGGTTGTGTAATGTGGTCTCTTACCGTACATGACGAAAAGAAATTTAGGTGTTCTAAAACAATGTGCCTAAGAGGATGTTTGGTCTAAAAAGGTATAAAGATACTGGGAAGAGGATGAGGTTAAATAATGATGAGTTACATAACCTTTACTCATCACAAGACATGATTGGGATTACTGTGGTCAGAACATGCAGCACGAATTGAAGGATCTAAAACCTTGTTCAAAGTATTGATTGGAAAACCCAACGGGAAGAGGCAATTGGGAAGACCTAGACGCAGATGGTAGGACAACATTAGAAGGTTGGCTGTAATGATGTGGAATGGATGGAACTATATCAAGATAGAGATAAGGTGTAATCAGGTAAACTGGATAGAACTAGCCTAAAATATGCATAGGCGGACTACTTTTTGTAATTGTGGCAATGAACTTTCACGTTCCTAATGACATAGAGTAAGTAAATTTGTTGTCAATATATTGTATTTATTTCTAATTAATATTCTACTGTCTATCCAATTAGGGGACCTGGCGGTTTAGGGGTAAGGAAGGTGTCAGGCTTGTGTGTCAGGAGTCCGTGGTTCAAATCCTGGTCCCTGCACAGATTTATATGATTACCAAACACTTCCTTCACCTCTGGCAAAGAGTATGCTTTCACGCTTTGTGAATTTGTGTAATTCCAGGCCTCCACCGTGGTTCGGAACCCACGTTAAACTGTAGGCCCCCTCTGATTTCCACCATCATCATTATCACGTATCATCCTACCATCAATTTTTTTTTTTTTTT